>AWWV01014468.1:0-129004 GCA_001974805.1 Corchorus capsularis
AAAAAAAAAAAAAAAAAACCCATAGTGTTACAATTGATACTAAAATTATTTATGACAATTACAATATCCACTCTCTCTACATTTCCCAGGCCTTAGAATTTTCATTGGGTTATGATGAATGTCGGTTTGGTCGGTTGAATGTCAAAACTCAAAATTAATTTGGTTCAACTACGGGATTTGCGTTTTAGTGCTTTTTAGATTATTGTTCTTTCTTAGCGAAAAGGAGCCGCGTAAGTATTTCGGATATTCTTCTTGTTTTCGTATTATGAGTGCCCAATCCAAATTATTAGCCCACAACCATTCACAATCCAAATATCAACTAAATTTGGACTTGTTCAAACCTTTAGCAGTTGGGCTAACTTTTTGCAGAGGAAAGAAATTGGGTCAATGGCTAAACCAAAAGCCCCATTGTATTGGATGAGAAATTGGGTCCATAAACACGTCGGTGAACTACTGAACTTCAGTAAAAGTGAGGATTGTTATTTTCTAAAGGTATAATTAAGGATTATTTTCTAGTTGCAAACTTTCAACAAAATGCCAAAATGGGTGGAATGATAAACTGAGGAAGTATAAATATAGAGCCCATTTTGGCATTTTGTTGAGTCATGTGCAACGTCCAGACTTGAGAGGTTAATTTGGACAAAAAGAAATTCAATCCTGTAAATGGTACAGGGCTCAACGGGCGAATAATTGGGAGAGTGGCTTAATACCAATGCTAAGCAGTCCAGCCCTGCTCAACTCAACATTCCTTGGAATGTTATTTTTCTTTTGCTATATGGGAAATATGGAAGCTTAGAAATGCCTTCTATTTTGAAAAAAATGTTGACACCACCAGTAGAGTGGTGAACAACATTATCCAACAGGCGGCTGAATTCTATGCATCCACTGTTGTCCCTGGTTCTAAAAGACAGCAAACCACACATCAAGTCAGCTGGACACCAACCCCCCACTGATGTATTTAAAATCAATATCGATGGTGCCTCCCAGGGCAATCCCGGACCTGCTGGTGCTGGGGGCATCATTAGAGACAGCCATGGAAATTCTGGTAAAAAAAATGGTTCGGATATCCGAAATATTTAAGGTGTTAGGGCTTTGTGGAAGTAAAAGAAACAGGCTTTTTTTGCCGGAACAGAAACAGGCTTGAACAAGCCCAAATTTAGTTGATATTTGGATTGTAAATTTGTGGGATTAACAATTGAATCACCCAAAATTTCATTAAATTAGCTGACATATACAAGTTGTAGTTTATATGATCAAATTAAGTTGAAATCAAGTGGTGAAGTACATGGTACAGGGCTCAACGGAATACTGATCACCTGAATCAAAAGGTGTTGATCAACTTAATGTTGTCAGCATGGTGAATTTTCACATCAATGCCTTCATGGCAGCCAAAATTTTGAAACAGAGGGGAACATCTCGGTTAGCTTCAGTAATAAAAATTAGCTGAAGTTGGTATCCACACCATTCTTTCTGTTAGCAATGGAATCACTCTTAATAGTCAGCGCGGAGGAAACTCTCATATTCTGTTCCATTTAGGGTTTTGTTCACATCATCCCAGTTCTTCACGAAATCAGACAATGAACCTTTGTGTATTTTAACTTGTCGACTAGTTAATTCCATATGTGGAAGCCCTAGGAACTCTTGAACATCTCTTAGTTTCTGGAACAAGCATGAGAAACAACAGCAAATGGATCAGAGACACAAGTTAGAGAGCAATGCATATATTGGAAAATACCATTATTAATATATAAATACATGACAAGTAAAGAGAGCCAAATAGAATTAAGATAAATTTAATCTATGACACTCTGACAGGTCAAGAACTACATCTAATTCTTTATATCACTTTGACAAATTCTAATAGAAGATAATGAAATTTGTTTTTCGAAAAAGGTGGCACTGGCAGATCAGTTAGGGGAGAAAATGCATATTCGAGGACTTTGATATCTAAGTGACTTATGAATTTAAATAAAAGCTGTATATGGTTAAAAAAAAATCTAAATATTTAAGTAAAACTTGTTACTATCCTTACCGTATGGTTTGTGACGAGATCCTCATAGTACACAACCATGTGGCGGGTGCTATTGAAGTATCCTAAGGCCTTGAGAGCAGTCATCTCAACTTCTTTCAGATCACTTATTAACGATGTTGAATTGATTATTGGTTTGTAACTTGAAAGAGCTTTTGCCTACACCAAGAAATTAGCAATTAGCTCAAGATTGTGCAAGCAGGGAAAAACAAACAAATGACTGTATAAGTGACAGTGAATGAGTGCAAATGGAGACGGTGGAGAAGGAAGACAGACCTCTTCTTGTGAGTGAACATGAGACTTGTGGGTTCCATTTAATAGCTTAGCATAACGGTCATGTGAATTTGCGAGCACTGAAACCATCCTGCGAAGCAAATTTCTTCGGAAGAGAAAAATGGCAGAAACACCTCGATGATTGAAGTATTCTACTATTTCTCTATGGTGCTCTAACAATCCCTGCACAAAAGTACATCTAGCTATTAGCCATAACACATCAAGCAGCCACTGAAATGCAAATAATTTCTGTCCATCATCTAGGATGGTCAACTCTGACAATGAGGTGAACTTTTGAAACCCAAACTACACAAATAACTCAGTGAGGACTAAAAGGTAAAAGAGAAAAAGAAAAATGAAGCTACCATCTAAGTGATACACATTTCAAAGTTTTAAGGGTGTAAATCTAAACAATCAATTAAGCCTCTGATCATAAACAAGGTGTGGGGGGAAGAAACAGAAGATGAGCATTGACTGCTAATAAAGGTAACTGACATGGTTTCACAACTATAATTGAAATTTCAATTACATTATTTACCTGATTAAGCATCCACTTGAAGCCAACTGCAGCAGAGCACTCATTCTTGGAAGCACTAGTGAACCAATCTAAATTATAAACTTTCTCCAAAGTTTGTACAATAGTGGATACATTTTTCCTTCTCTCCATTGCAGAAAAAATCTCCCCATTTGAGCTTACATTGATATGACTATTTAGCAAAGTCTCAAACCATCCACTTCCTGACCTTTGCATTGACAATATGGCAAAGAAGCGTACTGGATTCTGCGTGCATTCACCCCTGGAACACCATCAATAGGAATGGTTAAGCAAATTTGACACAAACCCAGAATCAAATAAAAAAAGGACTAAAAGTCTCACTTACCTGCTAAAAGTTTCAGGTTTAGGATAATGCAAGGTGGGAACTTGAGCTTCTAATCTGGAAACAATGCTACTATCAGCAGATGGCCTTTCAATTACTTGGATGTTATGAAATTTGATCTTGGTAACACTAGTTATCTGCTTTAAACAGATTATACAGATATAAACCCCACAAACCATAGCAAACAGTAAAACTATTGTCCTTAAGAACAATGGAGATTTCTTAGGAGGCTTTATAATTACAGTATCCTGCATAGAAAAGAAAACACATAAAACCCCAAATCGTCAGCAAATTGAAGAAGATAACAAAGAAAGGTTAAGAAAATGGCATGCAAGCAAATCATTTTAGCAGAAAATAAGGCGAGAATGTTGCGAGACATATTTCAAAATTATGTAAAATCTAAGGAAAGCTAAAAAGCAAACGGGCCTGGAAAAGAAAAAGAAACAGAAGACTGAAAGAGTAAAGCTGCAACAGTCACAAATTCACACTAGAAGAAAAATTAAAAACAGAGTCCTAGAACAGAAATAAAATTGCAATGTTGGTTCTTTAGATGGATTAGTTACACATGAACTCCAAATTTTGAAGTATAGAAACAAGAGTGGAAACAGTGAAAAGAAAACCCAGATCCAAACATGCAGAGAGGTGAAATAAAGCATTATCCTTAAACCCAGGAAGATTTTACTAACAAAACTGAAATATTGACTTAAAGATGTAAAATTTTGAATAGCTAATCAAGAAAAATCAAACATTCTCTTCAAAAAAGTTTGAGCTTGAACACCAGCCGACACAATCCAGTTCCATGGAAGAAAATTTGAGTCTATTTTACGCATTACAAAAGAACCCCACTTCTTTTTTTCAAAAAAAACAAAAGGCATATTAGTAACCCAAACAACAAAACCAGAAAAAAAGTGAAGTGAGAAACAAAGGGTACCTTGTTCAATAAATAGATAAACTCAGCCATTGCTGTTTTTTTGCAGAAGCTGAAGCAACCTTAGAAGGAAAAAATCGAGCAATTACTGTATATATAATCACAAAGCCGAAGAAAAAGATGCTACTTCATTGTTGCTATCCATCTCTTTTTCCCTTTGTTTTCTCAGCTACCAGAACAACCCCAAAGAAAAACGAGAACCAGAGGAAAAATAAATAAAGAGAAGAAGAAGCCAAAGAGAAGAATCAGAAATCCTTGTTTAAGTATTAGACTTTGAGAAAAGTTAAAGCCTTTTATTTTTTCTTTCTTTCTTGGGTTTTGCCTCGTGGAAAACAATGATATGAGAGTGAAACAGCTGTTTTTTACTACGCTGGTTTCATAGTTTTTATCTACTCCTTATTGGGACAGATTTTTAATTTGAGACGGTAAATAAATAAATATATAATACTAAATCAATAAAAAATGATTAAAATGAAAGAACATATTTTTGTACGAAATAAACAGAGGCCTGAAATCTGGCTGAGGACCCAGCAAGAAACTCGAATCTAAAACGAAAGTGCACGGCCTAAGGCCGTGTCAAGTCACAAGTGGAAGCTAAAATCTTGACTTTGACTTTTAATTTCTTGATAACGATGTTAATTAAATAGAATTTAGAAATGTTCTTTATTTTTCTAGTATTTGAATGAAAACATATTTTGCTTTTCTTTCCCCTTTTTTCATTAGTAGTAGTATTTCAATTAATTTATGTTTTCCATGCCGCTATTTGAATTTTGATATATTTGATTATTTTCTAATGACGGTTGATTATATAAATTGTTTGAATTAATCAAATTTGCTTACAACTAATATTTTTTCTTTTTTTAATGATTTTTAACTTTTCATCGATACTCACTGCCTTGATTTTGTGGGAAAGTTCAGTTTAGTGATACTAAAAATTAATGTTATGATTTCAATGAACATATATTACTATCCATGAATCTCAGAATTTGAACAACAAAAACTCAATTGTTTTGAATTATTTTAAGAAACAAATATCTTTTCATAAAATCCTCTATACATAAGTAGTTACTAGCTACCATATATGTTCTTGGTACAAACAAGATTAGATAACTTTTCATGGATATCTTTTCATAAAATCCTCTATATATAAGTAGTTACCATGTATGTTTTTGGTACAAACTTCCAATACTCGGTAGTCATATTATACCTGTACATGTAAATGATTACATTTGCAACTGAATCGCATATCTCAAGATTCTATTAATGTCTATTTTCTCTATTCACAAATTTTTTTGTGTT
Source organism: Corchorus capsularis (assembly GCA_001974805.1). Taxonomy (NCBI): domain Eukaryota; kingdom Viridiplantae; phylum Streptophyta; class Magnoliopsida; order Malvales; family Malvaceae; genus Corchorus; species Corchorus capsularis. Next base: position 5,408 of record AWWV01014468.1, read on the forward strand.
AATATCTTTGTAAATTGTGTAAAATTAATTTGATGTATAATTCAAGGTTTGAATGTTTCAATTGTCACGTATAAGAAAGCAAAGGATTCCATCCAAGTTCAACCAAATATCAAAACCTAATTAATGTGAAACCAAAAACACAATTTGTCGGGAAATGAGAGGTCGTTGAGATCGTTGATATGTCTTCATCATCCACGAGAGTCCTCATTACAAAGCAACAAAGCAAGTACTTATATATTATACTAATAAAGCTTCATTATAATTAGTTTCTAAGACATTTCCTTATTTCTAACATGCTTTTCCTAAGCAGTAGTAGTAAATTTGGATTTGGATAAGAAGAAACCGATGGATATTAAGTTATACTCCCTCCATCCCCAATTTCATGTCCACTCTTGGTCAACAAAGCCAAACTTTGACTAATGGTTATAAAAAATATATAAAGAAAAATAATTTTTAAAAATAACACTTATAAACTTTGAGTTACAGACTTTTTAGCACATTTTTTTAAAATTAAATTTTATATATATATTTTTTATAAATAATGGTCAAAGTTTAGTGTTAATTAACCAAGAGTGGACATCTAATTAGGAACTGAGGGAGCTAGTAGTAATTGATTTGGAGTAATAGATTTATTTGACATTGATTGAAGTCATGTGTTTTAAGCAAATTAAACGAGCTCTAATATCGAGAGACGCCGTAATATGCAAAGCTGATTTCAAAATCCATGAGGTTTGCTTGGTGAACAATAGCAATATAAGGTAAATTGATCACATGATAACAGTGAAAGGAGCCTCATGTGTAAAATAATTAAGAACAAGGGACATAACATTAAATGTTGAGGAATCAATCTGATTCTTGCCTCGTTTGACTTGGTTTAACTAAATCCCCGCAGCTTGCAATTACAGCTTCTTCCCGCCCATGGCAGCTCACCATTTAAAAGAGTAAATTGTGATCATTACGTCATAGATTACATAACGATAGCATAGTATATATTGAAATTACTCGTATCACATTAATTATCTTGAAATATACTTTTACTAGTATTTGGGTTAAAATATATGTATAACCAAAAGAGTATGTAATGCGGGTGTAATTCATGTTAGAGGCAGGGTTTAGCAAAACATATACTAATGTATAAATTACTTGTGTATAAATTACAAAATATAGTTCATGTAAATAGAGATATATGAAGATTGATCCATTAAAAAAAAATGTTGAATTTCACACGACCTCACTAAATTTTCCTTTACTAGATTGATCCATTAGGATGTAAGTTTTTGAAAAAATTATAATAGTAGTATTTTGATCCCAATAACTTTTCAGATTAACTGCGCCACCGTGATAACCATATATAGGTTTAGGGTTGTAATATAAATTTTGTATTTTGTATTTTTTTTGTAAATTTAATGTTATATTTCATGCATGATTGACGATTCATTGTAACTCCCACGAAACGGATATATATCAATATTTCTTTTTGATGGAGGATGTCAATATTTTTATTTAATTTCTTCTCTTAAGTGGATTTACATAATGGGTTTGGGGCATACCAAATTTTCGTAGTCAACAATTATGTGCGTCCTTTGGTACGACAGTGGCTGATAACGAACAGCTGATTAGAATTTAGAGGAAGTCTAATTGAAATACAAGTCTTCACCCAATTTCTATATGGATCGTAATCTATTTGTTTTGCTCGTATATATATTCTCCAAAGTTATAACATCGATCCAAATTCATGAACAAATAAGAAAAGTTGTGTGATTTTTCCAATGATTTAAACCCATTTTAATTTAATATATGAAAAATTGAAAGAAAGAAAAAAGATATGGATTGAGTGGAAGTCATTTTCTATAGCGCAGCGTTCATCATGGACTGAAACTCATGGAAGTATTAAATAATTGATGAGAAGGGAGCCGCGTATACTACTCCACCAAAACACCTAAAATTGAGCATGATTTGCTTAAATTGGCCCCATTTCTTCCCCAAAGAGACCTTCTACCTAAATGCTACCATGTAATATCACCATAGCCATTAGGCATTATGCAAGTCAAATTCTTTAGTAAAACATAGTAAAGTTTCAAAAGCAGATATTTGTATAGTGACATTATAACAAAACCACCAGAAATATTAGTATTTTATCAAAATCAGTGGCATCAATTGAGGGTAATAAAGCTATATATATATTTAGAGAGAAATAAAAAGAATGCTATATATATATATATATTGACATCCATGTTGTCACGCATGGCATGATGCCCATCATTAATTACAATGAGTTGTTCTTCACCTTTTCGAAAAAGGAATAGACTATATATATATATTTTTAGATGATTGATGAATGGATAGGGTGCACGTTCATGAATTCCACCACAATTTTCTTTCTAAGATATTGATGAATTATTTTTGCAAACACTTTTTCCATTAACAAAAAAGAAAAAGGGGTAGCTAGAGTGAACAAAAGTCAATATATTTGAAAAAAGAATAGGTTTAAGGTTTCATATAGTTTTCTGTTTTAATTATAAAAGTTGGCTTTCTAGAAAAACATGGAAAAGTAAAGCAATTTCAAGAAAATTTTAGGTTTTCTTTGTTAGTGATCAATATAAATGAGAAAATGACTTGTTTATTGCCATGTAATGGATGATAGTAATTTCCCTATGAAAATAAAGATTTTTCTTAAATATTTTTGGTCTATATATATTATCAAGAAGGAAGACTTAGGCCAATTTTGATAATTAATGATGTTAATTAGACCTAGCAACTTTTATATGATAATATTCAACCTAAAGTTTGGTATAAGGGGGGGGTCAACCCCTAAATGTAGATTTAGAATTTGGAATCTAACTTAACAAACTAGCTAGACATAATAATAATACTAACAATATTAATGTGTCCTTGCAAAAAAAGAAAATGGCAAAAGTCTTTTTCTTTGCTTACAACTCATTGAGCATATAGTGGCAGCATGTTAGAAAGCATTTTATCTTGAAATGAAAACTCAGCAGCAACACTTGTAAAGTACTATATGAATCTTTTAGCCTACTAGTAGCCAGCGCCTCCACTACCCCCAAAGCCCAAAACAAATGAATTATTTCTTTTGCCTTGAATTTGAAGTTTCTTCATTATAAGAATCCAAAAATTAATCACAAAAACCAAAGGAAAATAATTTGATATATTTAGTATCTAATGTCTGCTGCCGACGTGAACCCCACGCCTTCAATATACATTTTTGTGGCATCTAGGCAAATTTTAGCATTTTATTATTAAAAAAAACTTTGGAAGTTTCATCAATGACCAGAAATAAAAAAAATTATATATATATTTAAGTATATAGCTAGCTAGGAACATAATCTATCATGGGAGGGTCTTTGTTTATGGGTTTGGTTGGGTGGGGTTTTTTTGAGGGGACGAGAAGAACTGAATTTTAAACAAAACATGATTAAGGAGATTAATTAGGAGTTTAATTAATTAAGGATCAAATATTAAGTACTGCTGTTGTGGATTGTGTCAAAATTGTTGTCCCACATGGGGACTTGGCTTGCGTTTTAAACCATCTGCTATCAGACATGAGAGATTGATGAAAGAAAAACAAAATATTTGTTTGTTTTTTGATTTGTGTCGGTGAATTGCAGTTTCTATGGTGAAAAGATGAGATAAGAGGTGGATTTGGATTTTGGATATTGGAGTCCTGACATTTGATTTTAAAGTGTTTTTTACTCTTTTTTTTTCCAATACTAAAACTCCGTAAATTAAAAGAAAAATAAACACCATGAAATATAAAATTGAAAATTCATGAAAATAAAAGGAAATAGTAGAAAATTGCAATTGTAATAATAAAAAATAAAAATAGATTAAAGACAAGACGACCTCATAAACTGGGGAACCCAGCTGAGGCCTGAGCTGACAGAGTTAAATAGGCTTGGTTATAGCCTCGGCCTGAAAATATCCACCAGTTTTTGGCCCAATTGAGAGCATTATGGGCCTTAATACATGCCCAAGGCACCTGAGAAGAGTACCCTTCGAGCCCAGCCAGAACTTTTTTTTTCTTTTCTTTTTTAAAGATTTTTTTTTTCATTATTATTACAAAATAATTAGCTACATCAATCTTATACGCTATAAAAAGTTCATGGTTTGAACTTTGAATTATATGACTCATCCCATAATATAAAAGGAAAAATATGGGGTACAAGCATGAAACATTCATTCCGACCAAAAGAAATGCATGAAATATACATCATTATCATTATCTTTACTGAAACTATCACGAACGTAGAATAGCGTTAACGTGCTGTATTTTGATGACGATTTAAGAAAAATGAACGATAACGTGCCGTATTTTGATGACGACTTAAGAAAAATGCAATTTTTGAGGAAATTTAAGGCTGATGACCCGTGCCACCCCAGGAGGGCGGCTTACCATGGCTCAAGCCACCCCAGTCACCATGGGCAGGCCGCCCTCCTGGGGCGGCTTTGCCACGGCTGAGCCGCCCTACTAGGGCGACTAGGCTATTACTGGGGAGGCTCCGCCGAGCCGCCCTAGTAGGGAGGCTCCGCCGTGGCTAAGGACAAAAGTGTAAAAGTGGCAAAGGATTAAGGGCAAAAATGTAAAAAATGGGACGGTGAATAGCAAAAATGAGGTGATATTTAGCAATCCCCTTATCTTTATTAAGGTATATATACAACATAGAAATTTAAGTGTCTTAAGATATATTTTTCAAAAAAAAAAATGTGTCTTAAGATATTGAATTTAATAGGTCAACAGTCAACTACTTCATGAACTCAGAAATTCCCATCTTCAGAAGTCAATGCATTTTTATTTTGAGGAGTCAAGAGTGAAATGCAAGAAAGGCATATGCCAATCTTTATCTCCTTAATCATACTAATTATTCTATTTTATCTAATTAGTATAAGTTGTGTTGTAATCTATATTATCAGTTTCAAATTCCTTAACAATGTCTACTCTATAATATAGAATTTCAATTAGAAATAAAGAAGGAAACTCAACCCATTCAAGAAACTGAATCATCAGTTGCATGGCCAACTATCAACTCTATTATTTGAAGAAGGAGTGTTAGTCTTAGTCACATTCTAATTAATAATCACAAAAAATGTATTAACTATATATATTCAGATTATGCAAAAGCATGACTATGCATATAAGATCATCATCAAGTAATTAATTTATTGCACCACCTATTATCCCTTACTTGCCGACATTCCATTCTCTTTACAATATTAATTGTTTCATTCTTGTTAATTTATTATATATTAACCTCCACTTAATTTATTACTATTGTTTTTTTATGTCAAAAAACTCCACTTAATTATCTCAACAAGAATATATATAGGAACTTCTAGTGATCATAATTCATATGCACTTTTTATATTTACTCCGGAAACAAAACAAATATTTACTTCTAGATCACCTAAGGGTGGTCAAGTCATGTGGAATTGTTTAGTAGTTTTTTGCTCGTATGGTATCATATATATAATTTCTCTTTTGGGTGAAAAGGGTATTTTCAATATTATTACCCAAATCTATATCAGAAAACAATTTTTTTATTTGATTGCTTTCCTAATCTTTGGACTAAGTTCTCCACAGAACTATTGGAACTATAAATTAAAGGAGAGAAAGCGTGGGGGATGAGATGAGTTAAATTAATAAGAAAATGAACAAAAATGCGTGAGAGATGTAGCTGGATTTTTTTTATTTTTTTTTTGGGGTGAAAGAGAGAGGTAGCTAGAATTCATCATTTCCTTTATATTATATTCAGTAAGATGTATGTATCAAAAAAATATTCAGTAAGATGTGAAGTAACGACATTAATATGTTTAAGAAAGAGTGAAAGACTCAATTCGGAATAAATAGATATTGAAAGTGTATTCAACGGCGGCTATACAATATATATTGATTTGACATTATAAATTTACCTCTTCATAATCTTTTTTCTTTTTGATGAATTTGTTAGCTTTCATTAATTCATCAGAAAAAGCAGTGTTTAAAACTGCTACTGTACTCACCTCTTCATTATCATAATATGTGTACGTTCAATTTTTTTTCTCAGTACATTTAATATAGGTGGAGTCTCCGGTATTCCCGTTGTGATGCACCCACTTCTCAATGTGATGTACCCATAAAATTCTGATAATTGGAAGCAACATCTATTTTTCTGACATCGGATACTAAAAGTTTTAACATGTTAAACCCATTTTAAAAACCTTTTGAAATGGATTCGTATGTGGTAGTCCTCGTGATAAATTTTTACATTTTTTTTAATTCCAACCGTTCATATCAACTGCATTTTTTTTGTTGATTTATTATTTTTTTCTCTAACTTTTTATTGTTGTATTTTTTTATCTATTTCTTTTCTTAAAAAAGTTAGAGACAAAAATAATAAATCAAGAAAAAAAATGTAGCTGATATCAATGGTGAGGATAAAAAAGGTGTAAAAATTTATCATGATGACTACCACATACGAATTAATTCCAAAAGATTTTTAAAACCGATTTAGCAGGTTAAACCTTTTAGTATCCGACGATCAGGAAAATAAATGTTGCATCCAATGGTCGGAATTCAATGGATACATCACATTGAAAAGTGGATGCATCACAACGGGAGCACTAAAGTCTACACCTTTAATATAGTCTATAAATTTTCACCCAAAAAAATATATAGTCTATAATTCTCCGCTTATGAGTAATGATATTGGGATTAAAAAACCCTAGCTGGATCATATAGCTTCATATTCATTGCCACAATGTCTCGTTAGTTATTACATATAAATCGGTACATATATGTAACAGAAATTCATCCAAAAAGAATTCTCTTTTTAAATTAGCATAAATAATATATAAATTTTTTTTTGCATATATATGGTCTTTATAAGATCGATTCATGCGTATTCAATCTAGAATGGGATTTGCTATTCACCGCCCCCCTTTTTATTATTTTTGACACTTTTGTCATTTGCTACATTTTGTAACATTTCAAATCCTCTGAAATTTCCAAGCTAATTACTAACGTGAAACAAGCCGAGAACTCCGGAAATGGACGATAACATGGGATTGAGATAGTCCTAAATATCGTCCTAATAAAACTAATTAAAACTAATAAACTATTAAATAATCAAAATTTAGATTAATTAATAGTAGTTAATCATAAATTAACTAATTAAAACTAATAAAATAAGTAATTAAATACTAATTAATTAAAAATTAATTTTTTTAAAGCAAATTGGCCTTGCCACCCATTTTGGGCGGCATGCCATGGCCTTGCCACCCAGTTTGGGCGGCTTGCCCATGGCATGCCGCCCAGGCTGGGCGGCACAGCCCTAAAAACAAAAAAAAACCCCCGAAAATTTAAATTTTTTTTCTCTAGATCTGGATTTCCATAATGTAAAACTTACAAATTTGACTTTTAGGGTTTGAAGGTTAAGAGTTTGAAGAAGTTGTTAGAAAGTTTAAAATATGAACAAATGGTAAAAATATAAAAAGGGGGCGGTGTTTAGCAATCCAGATCTAGAATCCACCATGGAATCTAGATAATAGGACTCATATAACTCGCTAGCTAGGTGAAAAGAGATCATTCACGACAAGCTTTGAAAAGTTATTTCTTTCCTCGATGTATATACCATTTCCATATTCAAAATTCAAAACGCATGTTTATGGAAGAAGTATTTGTACTGACTTAGTAAATTAAGTTTCTATAATTATGATCAACATAAACTAATCATTTGAATTAGAATTCTATTAATTAGATGGCTGAATATAATGTACCCAATTAGGATCAATTTCACTTCCCCAAGCTATTGTCGTCTGCATACGTAACAATTAACATATATATAGTTGGTCGATCGACCATATATAGAAGCCAAGTTAATCATCACACTCCAAGTTATTGTCGTCTGTATTAATTTTCCCAATTCGGTCAATGGCCATTCATTCTATTTCTTATTAAAGTTCAAAAGTATAGTTTACTTTTCACCCAAAAAAAAAGTATAGTTTACTAAGAGATGCAATAGCTAGGATGGTGATTTTGCGGCATGGGGGCGCCCGCTACCGGCGGTGAATTTTGTAGGGTTTTGGTTTAGGCGAAATTTAGGTAGCTGCTGGCTAGCTAGCTTACTAATTAAGCACGCCCTATATATCCAAACATATATACATGGTTATTTTAGTTTGATGATCATATATATTATATTCTTGGATGGGCATTGCTATGACTCCGATCAATTTCGTTTAATTTTTGTTCCATTGTTAATTGAATTTAACCAATTTCCGTTCAAAATGATTAATTTGTCCATTTTTTACAAATTTAGATATGCAATTGGTAATTTTGACAGTTTAATAACTAATTTGTCCTTTTAATTAATTCAGGGCCAAAATTTCTATTAAACCAAAAAATTATACTATATGGTACTTAATGGAAGTTTAATTAATTATTATCAATTCAAAATTTACACAGCACAAATCATCATTCTTCACCAAGTTTTTTATTAATTTCTTTCTCAAGGGCTTGGAAGAAGTAATAAGTTCCCCAGCTCGCCAACATTTTTGGATATTCAAAAGAATATTTCAAAGTACAATTGTTTAATTAAGGTAGCTGACTAATTAAATTATACGCAAATTCTCTCTATAAATACATTATGTTTCTCATTCTTAATCTCAATCATCTCTCTGTGCATCAATAGTATCAAGTACCTTGCTTCGCAAGCTAATCCGTCTTACGTCCTTAAACATTGTTATAAGTCCTTAGCTTGTTTGATTTCCAAACACAAGTTTTATTAGTGAAAGGCAAAATAATTAGTATTAACTAATGGCGACAAGATCATCATCTTCAAGAATCCAGCCACCAACATTTGGAAATCTTGTAACTATTCTCAGTATTGATGGAGGGGGTGTCAGAGGAATCGTTCCAGGAGTTATTCTTGCTAAACTTGAGTCTGAACTTCAGGTAATTAACAAATTCATATATATTAACATGTTTTGAGTCTAAACTCTAAATTAAGCTAATCATTATTTCTTGTGTCATTAATTTGCAGAAGCTGGATGGTGAAGATGCTAGGCTTGCAGATTACTTCGACGTAATTGCAGGAACAAGCACCGGCGGGCTCATAACAGCCATGTTAGCTGCCCCAAATGAAGATGGGCGCCCTCTGTTTGCTGCCCAAGATATTGTTCCCTTTTACCTTAAAAACAGCCCTCGAATTTTCCCACGCCCAGGGTAAATCATAATTAGTGATTTTCATACCAATTATCATATATATGATTTTTCCGTTAAAATTTTATTTGCTGACAAATGATAATTAAATATTGCACAGTGGGATCATGTCTCCGGCTGTAATGCTATTAAAAGCTTTAGGAGGACCAAGATACGACGGGAAGTATCTTCAGAAGCTGATAAGAGACTCACTTGGGGAGACGAAACTGAATCAAACCTTGACAAACGTGGCTATTCCTACTTTTGACATCAAGAAACTCCAGCCTACAATCTTCTCCAATTTTCAGGTTATATAAATTAATGATCTCCATACCTAAACATACTTATCTCTAATTAATCATTTGCGCATGCTGCATGCAGTAGTGGTTAGCTGAAATGAAGTTAAGCTTTCTTTTGCGTTTTGATCTCTTATTGCTTAAGATCTTTTTTTAATCATTTGGTCTCCAAGATTACAGCCTTAATTTTTATTGTGTTTTAAAATCAGAAGAGAATAATTGTTTGTTTCGACCCTTCGAAAAATAGTAGTTTCTATGACCTTTGGGGTGGGTTGAAGAAGGCTTTAGTATACTAAATTTAGTATATATAGTTTAAGCGTGGTCAACCGCAGCAACAGCTAAGCTAAGCACTAATTCATGAATTAATAACATGGTTTGAGAAATTGGGCATGCAGATTCCGATCAATCCAAACATTGACGCTCTCTTATCAGACATCTGCATAGCCACATCCGCAGCACCAACTTATTTCCCTGCTTATTATTTCAAGAACAACGACGATGAATTCAACCTGATTGATGGAGGCATTGCAGCTAACAATCCGGTAAGTAAAAATATGGACTGCCATTTTGCATCCAACTTTTTTTTTTATTTTTGATCATATCTTTATTTTGTGTACATTTTTCACTATCTATGATGGAAAATGGTTAGAGCGCCGTTACAGTGCTGACGTGGCAAAATTTTATTTTTTTCTTTTTTTTTACGCTAACATGGCATGCCACGTGGTAATTTTAGGATGATGTGGCATGCCACGTCAGCATCATAATGGCGTCCTCGGGTATTTGACGAATTTTCAGTAACGTGGGGTGCAAAATGTACGCAAAATAAAACACTAGAGTGCAATATGATCAAAATAAAAAAAAAATTGGAAATTGGGTGAAGAGTGGCATGGTGCATTTTGGCATTTTAATTTATTACAATAAGTTGTGGTTGACCTTAATTTGTTCATGTCTGGTCTCTGCAGACATTGGTTGGCATTCGTGAAGTGATGAAACAGATAATGAAGGAGAACCCAGATTACTCCGCCATGGATCCCTTGGATTATACACGATTTCTCGTGATTTCAATAGGGTCTGGCTCCAACAAGCTTGAACAGAAATACAATGCAAAAATGGCGTCGAAATGGGGAGTCATATCTTGGTTATTCGAAAATGGTCACACTCCAATAATAGATTGTTTTGGCGAAGCAGGCAAGGATATGGTTGACTACCATAACGTTGTGGTTTTCCAAGCTCTTAATTCAGAAGACAAGTATCTTCGTATCGATGTAAGTCTTATATATAAACTCAAAAGAGATCGAACATTAAATTATGTTTCATTTCAACAAGAAAACACGACAGAAATATATCCAATGTAACAGAAAACTAATTAACGTACGCTAACATATATATATACATGGTACAAGCAACGTATATATATATTTTTTTATATAAGTTCATTCTATATATACATGATTCTAGATTGATTCCTTCTGGATTTCAATTGATGTTTTTTAAAAATGGAAAACTAGGATGACAAACTACAAGGTGATTTGGCCTCTGTCGATATAGCTACAAAGGAGAATATGGACAACCTTGTAAAAGTGGGTGAGGACTTGCTCAAGAAAACTGTTTCCCGCGTTAATCTGGATACCGGTTTATATGAACCAATTCAAAATGGTGGCACCAATGAGGAAGCTCTGCAAAGGTAAATTATAATTAAGTATTCCTTAATGCTGCACCCAATTCCTTAATTTTACTTCCTTTTTTTCTCTTTTGACTCGGCAGATCGGGAACTAATGATTTCGTATCTCTAGGTTTGCACAACTTCTATCAGATGAGAGGAAACTCAGAGAGTCCAATACCCCCAAGGCCAATGGTTCTACAGTTTCAATCGGCCTAACCAATGGTTCTACTTAGCATTTGATCAAATTGTTTGTAAAAGCATATTTGTTTTATGTAATTATTATTAGGGTTTATATATTTTATAATCTCATTACTTTGTTGATTTACAAATAAAATTCAATGAAGGCCATTTGCCTTCTCTTAATCGTAATTGTGACAGCAAGATTATTCCAAATTCAATATATATAAAAGCCATTTGCCTTTTGTTAATCTTAATTTGTCAGCAAAGTTATTCCAAGTATAGGGGTTTGTGGTCCAAAATTTTATTCCATTTGCTCCTAACTCCTAATTATCCCCTTGGCGTTGAAACGTGTATAAACCAACTTCCAAATTGTGCTTAAGAATTAATGAATTATGTTGGCACGTCTACAGCCTACATGTTCTTTTTTCGCAGGAAAATGGTTCCAGCGCTTGACAATAACTTATGACACAATGCAATGCTTATGTTCGGATTTATATAATTAAGTACCATGACATTTAAAAAGAAATTGGATACTAACTCTGCAATAAACAGAAAAAGATAAAGGGAATTGGATGATCATATATGAGCCGTTAATTACAGAAAATCGCTTCACTTCAGTATTAAATTCGATTTATTAACTTTACACCATCCCAACCATAATTCAATTCAATTCAGTAAAGATAAACCCTTTTTTTCTGAATACCAGGGTCCAAAGCAACTCATGGCAGCTAGCGTATAAAATGAGATGACAAGTGAAACCCATTTGACTGACGTTTGTTTATATATACATCTACACCAGATATAAATTGAATAAAATAATATCGTTATTGAATAACAAATAAACAAATATTTCATTTTAGCTAATGTTTTACACATGAGAATTTACGCAAATATTTGCTGGATTACTGTCTCCGCATTTCCATTGTATTGTGCAAGGAGATGAATTGCATCAGCTCTTGGCAAAGCAAGAAATTCCTGCAACATTCAAAAACAGAACATGGATAAAAGGTTAAGCGGAGAAATCCTTGTTGAAAAAACCGATAAAAGTAAAAACCTATAGCCCACAAAAGTCCAAGGAACTAATATGAAAGCAATCAAGTATGAAAGTACTAACATAAAATCAGAATGACATAGAATGTTGACCATCTCAGACAAAAGATCAAACAAAGTTCTTAACACCCTGGTATAAATAGAGTAGAAGCAGTGGAGTGATGGAAGTCCTCTTTTTCTTTTTCATATCGAAACAGAATTTAACTGGTCATCATGCATAGAAGAAGATTGTTAGCTTACCATTACTTTAAGTATTGCATTCTCATCACAAATAACATCCCTCGATGATGCTTGATTTGGACTACCAACGTCATCTGATATACGGGTAGTTGAAGAGATAGTAGCTTGTGATGAGCCAAGGGTGCAACTGTCATTGATTGATTTTGATGTGGCCAAAGAAGTTAGCACAGGGGAACTATTTTCCTTCAGAGAATCAATTCTTAGGAGGCTTTCAAAGGGATCTTTGCACATTTGAAGTTTGAACCATTCAGTATGTGTGTGAAGAGTTGCTCTCATTATTCTCATAAGTTGAGGTTCCTCGATACCAAGTCTCTTTCCAAAAGCAACCTAACCAATAGTTTTTTTAAGAAACATATGGCTTATGTATTATGCAATAAAAAGTAGGAAGGTAGACTATGGATACAACCAAGGGTATAATATGCAAATTCCCAAATTTTAAAGTACCTGAAGTGAAGTTGCAAGAGCATGTAAAGGCAAGCCTGTTACAAGTGCATCTTCATTTGGTCGAAGCAATGACAACAAAGTCTCCTTCAAGGGCTTCAGCAAAGTTGGGTCACTAGCAGCTAAGGGACCTAAATGGGAGCTGGCGATCCGTAGAGCCCCAGAATGATCACCCGCACCCACCAGTTTCAGAAACTCAACCTAAAACAAATAGTACAGTCAAAACTAGTATTCTTTGCACTTATTGACATTTTAAACAGAAATCCACCCTCAATGTTTACTTGATGACCCACTGCAAAAAATTAACTGACCTGCTTAAGTTGGAAGAGCAAAACAGGATTTTGTGCGAAGAAGGCTGGATCCAATCCATTAATTTCTTCCACAACCTCAGCAGCCATTCCTCGGCTAGCTAGCTCCTTCATCCCAAGAACAATTTCATATTTGTTTTCCCCATTCATACTCTCCAATCCCTGCAAGAAAGCTAAGTTATATTTACCAATCTACATACAATGGTAATACAAAAAAACAAAATTTCCCAAAAAATTACCAGTTGTGCCTTTGATATAGTTCTGTTGGCATCTTCCATTATAGTGCTAACCTCTTGCTTGCAGGACCGATTAAAATCAATATCAGAAATAAAATCTAGATCATCATGTCTTCCCCTCCATCGCTTGCGTTTACTTCTTTCACCAGTTACATGGCTTCTATTTCTCAGGATCCTAGAATTTTCAGACTGATTTGACCCACTGGTGCTACAATCTTCAAGGTTGTTGGCTGGCTCAGAAGCATATCTTAATTCCCCATCAGTTCCTTGCATGCTACTAGGATCAGTAATACCAGAAGTTTGACTATTTGAACACTTAGCACCGCTATAATCTACATCATGAGAACAGTCTTGTGATGAAGAATACCCAGACTCTTGTTTATCAGGTTGATTAACTTTTGAAGGTTCGGAAAGTACATGCATTCCTGAGGATAAACAAGTTGTTCAGCATTCCAATAAAGTAAACAAATATATAGCGAAAAGAAATTGATGGTAGAGGTTCACTAGATACGATTGAATACCAGATTCCACAATTCCCCTGTATATACAGTACTCACGAACAAGTTCATCAAGCATGGAGGCATCCAATCTCATTCGACATATTTCATTCTGCATGCATAGTGACAGTATTAACAATCAACATTCAACAACCAAAAAGGACAAGTATAGACTCCAACACCAGGCCCCCAAAAGATTAACTTGATGTACAAATATACGAGGTAGTATCTTTGTAAAATGTTTCAATACCAACCTGAAATGCCTGAAACAGATCACCTTTGGCAAATCTCAAGCTATCAATTGCTCCTTGTCTGGTAAGCTCTACAGCATGCGCGAGAGCTTGTACATCCACCTGAATTTCAAAAAAATACAGAAAAGTATGAAACATCTAAAAGGCATCGATGTCACCTAACAAACAAACCAATTACATTTTCAAATTCATGCATCCATACCTCATCAAATGGAGGTGCCTCATACAAACTCTCTTGAGGTATTGCAGGCGGGTCACGTTCCTCAAGGAGTAATCTCTCAGTAAGATCTGAAATGGGTGATGAAATGCCCTGTCTAAAGCAAAATCCTTCATGTATGCTGCAAAAAAGTAGGGAACACATTGGAAACTTATCAGAACCAATATGCATGAGCACAGTGCCTCAGAGAAAGTTTTCCATGAATTTATATTTATAAAGGGTTGCAGTAATACCTTATCAAGTATCTCAATGTCATTGAGAAGATTGGATTATATGCATGTAAATGAGCTCTTAGAACTGAAGACATTAATCCAGCAATATCATACCTCCTCTTCTCAGCCCACTGCACACATAAATCACAAGTCTCCTTAAACACAATATTAATCTCAGCAATTACAGGAGTTATTTTAACAATGAAATTCACTCACCTCATTTGCCACTGGGGATGTTTGATCATCTTTGTCATATAAGAAGGCTAGAAGAACATGCTTGAATTCCTCATACGCTTCCTTAAAACAGAGGGGCAGATCTATCAGAAACCCCAAAGAACAGAACATATATCAACCCAATCAACTTTTTCTAGGTATGATTGACAAGCACTAAACCAATTCTAACAATAAACATAGAAGAAAAGTACACGGCCAAAATAGCCCAAAAAAAGTGTTTCCAAAAACAATGACAATACTTCTAACACAATGCACAAATTTGAATATCCTTATTCCCAAGGCTTAATTTACATTATAGGATCAATTTTCAAAAACACGATATAATCAAAGTATAAGGACCAATATTTATAAATCTTTATGAATTCATGCATGTTCCATATCATCAATATCCTAGACAAATATATTGGAAATTACTCATCTTTCAATTACAATATTCATTGTCCAAAGGTTCTGGCAAGTCATGCCTCAGAGTCTAAACTAAGCAATCACAAGCATAAAAGGTTACTGGAAGACAATTTAGGAAAATTACTATGAGAAATGACTCTCTGTGCAGATTATTAAATGACACTTAAAAATTATATTTAAACATCATCTGTCAAAAACAGCACAACATCTTACAATAGCTAACACTATCTAATAACTAACACTATCTAACAATAGCACAAAATCTTTTCAAGCTAGATAAAGCAATAGCAATGACACTCTAGTGCTTCAGTTAACAATAAAATGCCACTGACTAAAATGATTCCTTAAAGATCATAAGTGGTCACTTGTTCTTTTGTCCACTTATGTGGTACCTTTTCATTCGACTTTCTATGTTTCCTTTGCCTACATGTCATTCCAATTTCTTTAACAGTTCTCAATAATCATCTAAACCCAAACCATAATTCGCCCCACCCTCCCACAGTTTTTATTATCAACTCCATGGTTAACTATATCTATAACATTAATTCAATTTAAAAGAAATGCAAATAAATAATTGGATAACAAAGTTTCTACGATTGTGTTGTTTAATACAAAAAATATAAATTAAATTATCTAAAAAACTAAAAAGAAGAAGATAAAGCTACCGGGTAGGCATTGAGAGCACAAGGAGCAAAAGACTTCCTCAAGAAATCAATTGCAAAGCCACGATCCTTGGTTCCTCCTTTCCTCAATAACTCAATAAATTTCTGAAATATAAAAAAAGAAAACCAATCACCAATGCAAAATTCATACTCTAATAATAATACAACTAATTCAACGTAACCACATTATAATTAACAAAAAAAAGGGGGAGGATTAAGAGATTAACCTGCTTCTGTAACCTAAAGAGAAGGCGATGATCGTCCAGGACAAAAGGAGCGTGAGCTCGAAGAAGATCGATGGCAGCGTCAATATCACCGGCCTCTAAGGACCGTCTGATCTGGCGAATAATTAACCTGGAGTGATACGAAGAGGAAGAGAGCGAAGGGGAGGAAGGAGAAGTGAGAGAAGGCGAAGACGGTGGCGAGGAGACTTCGATCAACTTTTCTGATTTAGCGAAATCGATTATGAGAGCGTCGAGGGCTTCCCAGTTGACAGGCGCAGAGTCCATGTATCTCAAGTGTTTGGTTAATTTTCTTGGGAAAAAGTTTGTGAGAGTGAGAAAATGATGGAAAGCGTAAAATTCTGGTTTGATTTTTTTTCTTTCTATTTATATATTTATCGTGTTAATTTGGGGGTCTTTTGCATTAGGGAAGGGGAAAGCAGGAATTCCCCCGAATAGCGAAAAGCAGAAAAGGCGGCGATAAGAGGTTAAAAAAGATGTGGAAATTTTGGGGGGTTATATAGGTGCCAGGTGTCGGGTAATTTCAACCTTTTGATGAGTTCTGTTTAATGTTATCCCCCGGTTATTAACACTGACACGTCACTGACGTCAACGTGGATTCTATCTAATTTAAAGTGTTAAAAAACGTTTTTTTTTTTAAAAAAAATTATTTTATAAACATGCTATGTAAAATTGTAAAAAGCCCAACTAAAGCCCAATCAAGTGATTCTATAGCAAATCCATTAACCAAGAGGAAAATGTAACAAAGGTGCAGCCAGAGACCATGATTAAAGTTGTTTATCAGGAATTCAGGATCCTAGTCCTACACCTAATGCTTCTCATATTAGAAGTCCGACGCGGCTCAACTCCGCATCAATCAAGTCCCAAAGTGGTTGCTGGATACCGGAAAAGAATCCTACACCTCTTCACTCTCCCGGTATACTTATGAAGATCATTAGCAGTTAATGAGGTTGACTTCTTCTTTATCAGAATTCACTTCCAATCCAACTTTGTCCTGCTGGCTTCGCCAGACCTCTTTCTTCCATTTGCTTCCTAACTCGTACAGCATCATTCCATCTTCCAGCCTTAGCATATATATTTGACAGGGTGATGTAATGTCCAGCCTGCTTAGGTTCCAAGTCAATCAAATGTTCAGCGGCTACCTTTCCAATATCAACATTCTGATAATCTTGACAAGCAGCAAGTAGAGCACCCCATATGCTCTTATCAGGCTTTAGAGGCATTTTCTCAATAAAACCAATTGCATCTTCAAACTTACCGGCACGTGATAGCATATCAACAACACAAGAGAAGTGTTCCATACTAGGGCTCAAGTGGAAGTCTCTGTTCATACTATGGAATAGTTCAAGTCCCTCACCCACAAGACCTGAGTGATTACAAGCTGATAGTGCAGCAGTAAATGTCACAGGACTGGGACAAACACCTAAGTCATTCATCTGTTTTAAAAGCTGAAGAGCAGCTTTGCCAAGTCCATGAAGTGCAAACCCTCCAATCATTGTGTTCCAGGACACCAAGTCTCTGGCAACCATTCTAGAGAATACACAGTCTGCAAATTCAATGCAACCGCACTTTGAGTACATGTGTATCAATGCATTCCAAACTGGAACAGGAGGATCAGAATACCGTCTCCTAATATATGCATGAACTTGTTTCCCGTGTCTCAAATCACACACAGGCAGAACAGTACAAAACGTTGTTTGATCATTCTTAACTCCATTTCTTTGCATCTCACCGAAACATTGAAGTGCCATATGCCCCAATCCCAGATCAATAAAACCAAGAATCATTGCATTCCAGGTAACCGTATCAGATTTGTCCATTAACTCGAATATCTTCCTCGCATCATGGCTCCTTCCACACTTTGAATACAGTGTTAACAAGGCAGGCCCAGCTGAACCATAAAAGAAATGGCCATTCATTATTTTGATCCCAAAACCATGGATCTCTTTCCCACTCACCAAAGCACCTAGATGCCTGCAAGAAACAAGTGCACTAGAAAGACAATCCAAATCAGGAAAAACAATTCCCCTATTCAGCATATTCTTAAAAATTCTCAGTGATGTATCATGTTGTCCAATCCTTGAGTAGCCCGATATCAGTGTAGTCCATGAGATAATATTAGGCTCTTTAATAAGTTCAAAAATTTTCAAAGCCTCATCACATCTTCCTGTTCTACAATAACCATCCATCACCGTATTCCATGTAACAATGTCAGGTTCAAAACCATCTAATCTCAAGCAATTTAACATCTCTAAAGCCAATTCAAACATCCCATTACTCACATACCCTGAAATCATCAAATTCCATGACAACAAATCTCTTCCCATCATCTCATCAAAAACCTGCCTCGCGCTCATGAATTCCCCACATTTTCCATACATATCAATTAAAGAATTACAGACTTCTAAATAAAACTGACAACCGCAAACAATGACATCTTTATGCACACAAGTCCCAACTTCCAAAAACACCCATTGTGCAGACGCCCTCAATACCTTAGGAAACACAAAACCATCGGGCATAACACCTGAACTCTTCATTCCACTGTAACTTTCAATGCATTTTCTGTACATTCCATTCCTCGAATAGAAGGCAAGAATTGCTGTCCACGAGAAAACATTTGGTTGAGGCAGTTTGTCGAACAGTTTGTTGGCGGATACCAAATCGTTGCAATCTGCATACATTTGGACTAATTTGGTGATCAAGAAAGCATTCTGGTGTGACCCATTTGAGATAATCTGTGGGTGAATTTGTTTTCCTTGGTTTAGTGACTTTGATTTGCTGCAGAGTTGAAGGAGATTGTTGATTTGGGAGGGAGAAAATGAGGGTTCGAATAGAGATGAGAATGCCCTTTGTGAGCGCCATATGTTCATTTCATTTCAAAGAATTCGCAAGAAAAGTGGGTTCAATCTGTATTAAACAGAGAGTTTCTATAAAAATAGGAGCTTTATAACCAGAAAAAGGGAAAAGATGAGAGCTTGGCGGTAATTGCCGTTACCTCTCTCTAGATTTGACCGTTATTAGTTTGAAGAAATGCTTGCATAAATGAAGACATGGAAATAGTTTTACATTGCCTAATATACCCCTTTAGTTTAGCAATGCTTTGTTTTGGCTTAATGAACTTTTACTTGGAATAATTTAGCTCTTGAACTTTGATAATTAAACAAGTTAGACGAAACTTGGTCACTTGGCTAACGATGCATTGAAGATCAAGTAGTTATATTTACAAGTTCTATTTCCATTCAATATATAGTATCATCAAATTAAGAAGGATTAATGTATCAAATACACAGACTATTATAGCAAAACTAACTTAATTATACTAGAAGTAGAAGAACCATAATCACACTTATTAACAAATTTCATGTTTTATTACAGGTTTAACATGAAGCAATGATTATTTTGTGACAGGACTCAGTTATTTCCAAGCTGCTTTTCAATCTCTGCCCACCGCAGCTTCCTCTCTTCTGACAGTAGTTTTGCAAACCTGGAGAGAGCTTCTTGATTGGTTCCTTCTTTTTCAAATGGTTCAAAGATTCCACTGTCAAGATTCATCCTTGAAACAGGTTTCTGCAACAGCCTTTCACCAATCTCTACAAGATTCTTCATGTTCTTTTGAGTAGCCTTATCAGTTGATGATGCATCCCCACTTAATCTGTCATCCTGATTAAATAAAATAAACCCATTTTGATTATTATGTTATTAATTATGATTAAAATTAGCTAATTTGATGAGGATTAGTTGTAATTAAAGCCGGTACCTGGATACGAAGATAGTTTTGCTCACAGTTAATAGACCTGAAAATCAATGACATGTGAAGGTCAACCATATCAGCTCCTGCAGAAGTGAATGCATCCACTAATGGTGAACTTCCTTCCCTGTAAAGCCATCCAAGAATTCCCCATTTCGCCGCCATTTTCGCATTGTATTTCTTTTCCATCTTGGAAGTCCCTGTGCCTAGTGAAATTATCAAATAATTCTCATAGTTAAGGGCTCTTCCCAGCGAGCCTTCTTGATCACCAGGAAAGGCTGTCCCTGTTGGCTTCAATGCTAGAAGTGCCTTCAAAATGAAAAAAAAAAATACAATTAGATAACAACTTTGAAAAAAAAAACCAAACCCTTGATTTAATTCATGAAATGTTGCTTACTGGGTTATTTGCTGCTATCCCTCCATCAACAAGATGAAACTCCCTGTCATTTCCTTCTGAGTCTTTGGTTTTAAATCTATAAGCTGGAAAATAAGTTGGAGCTGAAGATGTACTGATACAAATATCAGATAGCAAAGCATCTTTGGAAGTGTCTATCTTTGCCTGCATCATTTCAACACTTTCCTTTCATCTGTCAAATAATATTGTAACAAATATACATATAGAAATTGAAGTTCATGACATATCTGCACCTCAAACGTTGAGAAGACAGTAGGTTGAAGCAATTTGATGTCAAATGTCGGTATAACAACACGGGTTAATGTCTCATGAAGCCTCCGGTTTCCTAGTACCTTGCAAATAATCTTCCTTAGATACTTGCCATTGTATTTTGGTCTTATGAGAGTAATAATTTTCATTATCATCCTCCTGATAAAAATATCACCATAGATAGAGAGCTGTTATTATATGGGTGCATTGTAAAAATGATGCTTCTATATATAGAAAGAAATACTGTTTTTATACCTATAGTTGGACCGAGGAAATATGTTAGGGCAATGCTTAAGATAGAATGGAGCAATATCTTTTCCCATGTAAAGAGGACGCCCATTTTCATCAGGAGTTGTTAACATAGCTGTGATTAGGCCCCCTGTGCTAGTTCCTGCAATTACATCAAAATAATCTGCAATCCGAGCATTTTCGCCATCTAATTCCTGCAATAAAACAATTAAGATTCAACAATTTTACTTCTTTTCATTTCACTTAATGTCAAATGAATCATATGGAAAGTAAGAAGTTTAACTTGTAACTTGAGTTCAAGGTAACTCAAGATGGTTGCAGGTATAATGCCTCTAATTCCTCCTCCATCTATGCTTAAAACTGTGATCCTTTGACCATAGCTTGATGGTAAAACTCCAAGGCTTTCCATTGTATAAAAAATGAAAGTTTCCAAAGCTTACTTTTAATGTTCAAATCAACTGAAATTTTTTTTTTTGTCGTGAATATAATTATGAAAGCTCTGGCTTTGTCAAGTTGTGAATAAATAAATAGCTTCTTTAGCAGTCATATATTTTAGATGAAGTTGGGCAAGAGAGTTTGGCCTTGCTTACAATCTAAAGGGTAAATTAGGCACAAAAATATCAATATTAGGCAAAATCTTGCGTTTAAATCTGCTTAAACGCAACGTCTATCTATCGAATATCAGATTCAGTTCAATCCTTTCAAACTGAATACTTATTAATGTTTAGCAGTTATCTTAATTACTTATCTCTCTTTGCCAACTTTGCTGATATAAGGATTTCGGTAGTTGCTTGCTCCTTACCTTAAAGAAAAACAAGTGAGAAGTCTTTTTCACATTATTAGTTTTATCTTACAAAGATTGACCATGTCTTTGTTATGTGCTCTTGTCGTTTATCTGTTTTCGGTTCAATTGATCAATCAAAATAGTTCAGACGTAAACTGCTGCTGATGATCTTTATCCCATACCACTTTGAAGATTAATGTTCGTTTTGAGCATCTTTTCCTTGGCCAGGGGAAAAGGGAAAATCTTTTCCTCGGCCATTATGAAATCTTAATTTGCCTAAAACTAGTAAATGAACGGTTGAAGAAGCAAGAAACATGGACCACTATCAATTTCCAAAATATCTTTTTTTTGGCCAGAAATTCCCAAAATATCTAAGGAACATTAACTTGTAAGCTACTTAAATTCATCATAAAAATTTGGTCTTTTATACATTAATTACATTGATGAAGAAAAGGACATATATAACCCACTTTGAAGAGATTTCATTGATAATTAATCATAAAATAGCATAAATAGTTGGTTAATTACAGATGTATTTATTCTGCTAGTTGCTAAAGTTTTAATCCAAATGAATAGGGCAAAAAGAATGATATCACAACCCGAATACTTGGCAATTATGCAATCAAATTTCATCTACAGCCCATAAAGGAGAGAGAGAGTACCGTGTAGAAGATGAAACTAAATCAAGAATGGAGTGCCTCTGCAAAAAAATATTGATTTGGAAGAGGCAAGTGAATCAAATATCGTTGATAAAATACCCAAAGGGTGGATCTGCTGGTATTTGCCATATGGTACAATATCAATCTTCACATTGGGTCAATATTTCAGCTCCATCTTCTGTGATTAGAATCATGTGTTCAAACTGTGCTGACAGGCTCCCATCTTTGGTGACCACCGTCCAGTTATCATCCCACATGACTGAGTTAATGCTACCTATTGTTAGCATTGGTTCTGCAAAATAGGGAAAAGAAAAGAATCAATAACCTCACGGTGCCATCTGATGATATGAAGTGTATATCATTTAATTACGGTTAAAACTATTGACTTATGCGTTATGGAGGACATGCAAATGACAAACATCATGTCAATCAATTATCAAATAGGTAGAACATAAATTAATAGGTTGAACTACATTACCAATAGTGAAGGTCTGATTCAAGACCATGCGTCCACCATCGTTGTTCCCTGAAATTAAACAGAAAAATTCATTCAAATGATGCTGAGCACTTCCAATAGAAAATGATCATTCACGTATCCACAAGTAAAGAGATCTGGCCATCTAGAGGAGAGGCATATAGAAGTCGATAGAAATCAAATAATAGGCCTAGAATCAATTAGCAAACGTAAAATGATTAAGGTTTGCATACTTACTGAAGTGTAGAACAACAGGATCAGCATGAAAAACTCGTCCAATCCCATGGCCAACAAATTGCCGAACAACACCATAACGGAATTTATCTGCATGGTCACTTAAAAAGCATAACTTAAAAGTGAGAATCAGATGGGTAACAGACATATACAGAAAGCTAAAAAGACCAAAGTCATCTTTAACTGAGAACAGGATATCAAGTGACAAAATCAGTTGAAATCTTCGAGTTTTCATTGCAACATCCTCTATGTTTCATTACACCACAATCTTCATAAATAAATCATAACTAGGAAGTATCAAGGTTGGATTGACTATACTGTCAAGTCTCAAACTCAAACATCCTCTATATTTCTGAAATATATTACTTAAAGAAAATGAACATGGAAAGGTAAGAAATCAAGTTCAGAACAGATTTAATTGCAAACATGAAGATTATAATGAGACTTAAATTCAGTAATCAGTATATCGCGACAGTATTTTTCTGTCAAAGAAAGCAGATAATAAGAATAAAGACATCAGGTGCCTTACTGAATTGTTTTGCCAATTTTCTTGAACTCCACTCCTGGTCTACATATTGATATTGCTTTATCTAGGCATTCTTTCGTTACCTGATCATGCATCCAACAGCAATTCTAATTAAAAAGATTGTGACAGAAAATTTTAGGTGAAACAAACTATTTACTTCCAAACTTAAGTTTTCAAAGAAGAAAACCTTGTGGAAGAGTTCCAACCATGACAAGATACTCTAAGCATAAAGATCCTTTATATTACTCACTAGAGATTAAACTACAGATAGTTACCTTTACAAGGTTCCTGGCTTCCTCATCAACGTCTCCACAAAAGAAAGTTGCTGATGTATCACCATGATAACCCTGCACAACCTCTGGCCCATAAATAAATGCTCTAAAACATAAATAATAGATGTTGCAGAATTGCAATGAACAATCATCATAAAAAACATGAGCATATTTTAACATTCAATTGCTACTCGGGATGATCTCTGATGCTCGAGCTATTAAAAAACAACACACACACACACACACACTTGAGAAATGTGGTCAGCCATAACCTGTAGGAGATTTCAGGAGAAAACCAGGGATATGCCTCTCCATTTCACTCAAAATTTACAAATAGAAAAAGTCACTTACATTTAGATACACTGTGACGTCAATATTGATTATATCACCATCCTGCAAATGCAAATATTTACTAGTGTGATTTTCTTAATTCAGACCAAAAGTATCTGAGCAATCAAAGAACTAATTCAAAAGCCAAAAGAGAAAGGACCTCAAGTGGACGAGAATCTGGTATCCCATGGCAGATGCATTCATTCACCGATGTGCAAACACTTTTTGGGAATCCGCCATAGCCCAGTGGTGAAGGATATGCTCCATTATCGATAATCATTTGGTGAACTGCTTGGTCGATTTCATCAGTTGTTATGCCTGGCTGCCAATAGAAGTAAACATCCAAACTTTTCAGACAAACCACCAACCTCCTATGTAATTCATGCACAACTGCAGCCATCCCACTGTCTATTAAGCAAACTCACAGTGGAGAGAAAATCGAGGAGCTGCAAGGCTGCTTTGTACCATGAATGCTTATAACTTCAGAATTTTACAATGACAAGAAAACTGAAAGATCAGTTAAAAGTACATGCAGGCCTTAAGAGAGACAATCACACCTTGACTAAGGTCCCAGCATAATTGAGAACCTGTGCTGCAAGCCTTCCAGAAGCTCTCATGCATTCTATGCCCTTAAGATCATGCACTTCAGGCCCACTGGCAATTCCAGGTGCCATCCTTGTTTTGACATAAGGTGGCCTTTGTATGTGATTTGGAACAGGTCGACGAGGAGATATTTTTCCAGGTCTCAGTCTTTTGCGCTGGCTGTTTGGTACTTCCTCCAGATCGCTCCTATTTATAAGCACTAAACTGTCAAACAAGTAGTGTATGCATGTGCATGTTCCTGCTTATGCAAGCTGCTTAATATTGCTGTTAGAGAAACATTCCAAAAGTTGTTATTATCAAACCATATGGATTACTGAGGTGTGAAGGTAACAAGATTTTCCCCCCAAGTATCACTTTTAAATGCATCATATATGAGAATATCTTTCCACACTATCACCTCTTAAAACAATGAAATATGATAATAGAATACCAGGAAAATAGATAATTTCCTAAGGGCAATGAGATTTGTAAGAAACACAAAAACACTACTAGATAAACATCATAGGGTGATTATATGATACACCGGCGGTGTAAATTTTGGACTCCACAAGCGGCTTGTGGAGTTGACACATGTCCATTTTTTGAATTAATTAAGTTTTAAATATTTCAATCTAGTCCCTAAGGGACACATGTCACCCTTCAGGACCCGCTTGTGTAGTTTTCTAAACTCCACCGCCGGTGTATTGTATAATTTGCCTAACATCATATATGATATTCCCATGCAAAAAGGATATTGAGAAACTTATGGGATGTCAGGGGAAGGGAGGCTGTGTTTCTTGCAACTGTATCCCAAATAGCAAACACATGCAATCAGAGAGTTTTCTACCATACCTTCTATTGAATAAGAGATTGGTTAAGCCAGAAAGCCTTCTGGGCAATTGCATCGAAACATGCTTACAACCTGAGAATGTGAATAGAAAACAGGAACAACAAATGAATAAATGGTCAATGAGTGATCATCTTTATGCCAATCATCACAATATGACAACAACATAGTCCCCTGCAAGATAACACTACTTTTCATAAGATGCAACAATTCAGTCATATATCCATTCTCAACCAACAGCAAATAAAAGCATAACTAGTATTCCAGCAAAAGCATGGCTCTTTCGCATCACAGTAGGCTTTCCTACAGCCAAAGGTAACTTCTCCTACAGAATTTAAAAGCATCAAAAAGACCATTCTGACTTCTGAGACTATCCCAAATAGTTAAAAACTGCTTTACTTCACAAATCCTATTGGGCCCTAAAATTTCTTCCGCTGTTTACCTAGAATAGAACGATAAAATAAACTCAATAATGCAACTAAAAATAATAAAAAAAAAAGCCTCCTTCTACAGCAATTCAGTATCAAACTCAAAATACTCATCCAATTACTATACTTCTAAATCTGTTCATCTAAACTAATATGAGTAATATCATCATTTCAGCTCAAAGCAGCCCACTGGGTTTTTAACATCTCAGCTTATTCTCAACTTAAAAGTAAAAAATATCGAATTCCAAGCTTTGGGTCCATTAAGAAGAAAAGTACTCTCCAAAACAACAATGGAAAATTTGAAACATCAAAACTTAAAGGAAAATCAAAAGCTGAACGAAGAGGGGAAAATAGAAAAGACAACCTGGGTGGTAACCGAAAAGTTGAGAAAGAGGTTGCTTTGATTGAACTAAACGATCACCAACAAAAGAAGAGATGATTCTGGGTTGAAAAGAAGAAGCTCCCACCATTTTTTTCTTTTCTTACACAGCTTTTTCCGTCCTCTCCCGCTTTGTTTGTTATCTGTAACAAGCAAAAGTGTAAAACCTTCGCTTTCCCTCTTTTCTCATTTTCCATTCGGAAACTTTATCATGGGAACTCGGAAGCCCAACCAAATTCAAAGTTTGGGCTGTAGCCGATATATCAATGAATTAGGCCCATTAAAGATCAAGATTTTGGCAAATCCCTTTAGATTGGATTGATTGATTGGGCCCATTGACGCCCATGATCTATTTTCAATTAAAAAATAGAAAAAAAATCATTATCTTTTGGCCCTCCATATTTTCACATAGGTAGGACATTATTATTTTTTTTGGCCAAAATAGGTAGGACAAGGACATTATAATTCCAAAGAAAAGAGAAAAAATATTACCCAAAAGAAACTTATAGAAGAATTCATGCAAAAAAAGAAAATTATAGAAGAATTATTTGTTTTATTTTATTTGATTATTTTGTTTTAAAGAGAAAAAAACAAGCAAAAAAACCAGCTGGAATAGAGGAAGACAAAACACAAGAAAAAGAAAGGGCATAATTCCAAGCATCAAATTCAATCTTATTTGATCCTCAAGCAAATTATGAGAAGATAGTATTATAGTAAAATTATTATAGATTATGGATAAGAATATATAAATATCTTTTTTTCCTTTTTGGGGATGGATTTTATTTGATTTTTATTAATTTATTTATAGATTTTAGAAATTAGGAGGAGATTGTTTTTGTAACGGGACGGGCCGCCCGCATGAAATGCGGTAATGTCGAAGCCACGACGAGGTGTCGTTTACTAGTGCCCTCTCTTGACGACAAAATTTTGGAATCCAATGCTCTAATGCACATACAGATACTCTTTGGTCAGCCCCCACTTTTCACTGACAATAGACTCTGGCCCCATCCCGTGGGCCCCCCATATTTCTTCTCTTCTTCTTAATTTACTACTCCTACTACTAATTATACTCAAGGAATATTTTTTCTTCTAATTTTATTTTCCCATACTTAATATATTTTTATGGAATAGTCTTTGATTATTATTATCATAATTAGAGATTGTGAATGGGATCTTTGATTCTTTTCCCTCTTTCCATTGATTTTTTTTCACAAAATTTGAATTTGGATCAATTACTAATTACTAATAATATTAAATTGATTAAAAATTTGTAAAAAGAAAAAAAAAGAGAGAGAGAAAATTATTATAAGAGAATGTTAGAGGTCCCACACCACGTGTTAGAATGTGAGAGAGTTTGAAGTGGTACATTCCATGAAAGGGATAGACCATAAATAGAGCATATTGAAAGGACTATAACTATAAGTCTTCAATTTTTTTGAATAATCCAATGGAAGTCTCAATTCATCATATTTTGTGGAAAATGTGAGGTATATGTTCACATCTCAAATAAAGGAGAAGAATAGCACCCAATTTTCTAATTTCTACCCTTAGATTTATTTTTTTTAAAACCCATTTCCCCTTATGCAAAAAATTAAATTAAACAAGAAATTCATAAATTAGAATTACATTAAAAAAATAAGTGTTTAAAAAATGTGATATCGGTACGTACTATTGTTAGAGACAAATCGAAAAGGAATCCTAGTAACCTTATCCATGTAGAAAAAATAAAAGGGCAAATGTCCGTGAATCAGGCTGGGCAGTGGCCTAATAATAGGTCCACCATCCCTATAACGAATATTTTACCAACAATATAATGAGTTTTAAGGCATTTCCCCCCGGCAAAAAGAAGGCAAATTGCATGCTGTGGACAAATATCAAAGGACCCTGACTCAATATTGTTGTTTCTTATTATTATGTAGGTTAATTATAAGTTTTATTTTTTTTTCTTCTTTTCAAGGGCCCAATTCGAAGAATGCTGATCATATATAATTATCATATTTGGGGCTGCCCAATTTGAAGAGGGTACAATGTCCTCTGATCATGAAGATATATATATATAGAGCAAAATAGTGTTTTTGCTGCAAAGCATTTTAATTATGACCCCAAAAAGCAGTTATTTCGTCGAGTTTTGTCAGAAATCAAGGGGTTGTTTTTGAAAGGTCCCATAATCATTGGGGTACCCTTTGTCAGTAGGGTTGCTGATGAAGTTTTTGATATTGAATGATTGATTATTAATCAATAAATATGTGTAAAACCCAAAAAAAAAATCCACCATTAAAATTCCTCACACAAGAAAAATAAGGAAAATTTCACAAAAGGCCCACCATGTGAACCAACTTATAGTACATTAAATTTCGATGGAAATTTGGGAATGTATTTATAAAAGGGATGAGATATGACAAGTTCAGATTTTAGTTGATTTAATATAAAGTATAAATTTTTATGACAATGTTTCAAAATATTTAATTTGTAAGATAATTAGAAAGAAATAAAGAAGTGGGGTGATCATGGGAAGGAAACATGCATGCATGAAAAAACGAAGGACGAGAGACTGATAGAAAATTAAATGAAGGAAACATCAAAGTCTATATATTAGTTTTTTTGGTACATTTAGTTTGCTTTACATAGCAAAATATTAACAAACATGAATTCTGAAAATTTTGGACCGTTCATGAAAAATTAATTAAATTGCCAACTATTGATCTCTAGCTAGCTACTATACAAGCTAGTTAGTTAATTCAAACAAAAATTGAAGCACCCCATTTTTCTCTAAGGGTGGTCCTCGAATTTTATAAGGAAACAATCAAAATTTAACCTAAAGAAAAGTACAAGAAAAAATTGTAAGAGGCAAAAGATCAAAGCTCTGTGGAAATGGCAGAAACGATGCTTCTATAAATTGTTTGGGGCAGAGAAGTATTCCGAAAGCTGGTAGGTGCTGAGCTTAATTGAGCAAAATGACAAATGCCAAACAGTACTTAAGCTATACCCAAATGGACCACATTCCTTCGAGTGCAAACAATGTGAGATATCTCCATCTCTCCTTCTTCAATTCCATTGCACATTTTGGCATTGTTTGTTTTCCTTATATATGGACCACTTCAAACAAAGACTTTTAATTATCAGAAAAACTTTCATATTCAAGTTTTTTTTCCCAAGGGTACTTGAAAAAAAAAATTAAAAAAAAGAAAGAAAACCCTTTTTTTCAAATTTAATTTCTTTTTGCTCAACTATCTCTTATTCATGTGGATAAGGTTTTTCAAGATGGGGTTCCCTTGTTTATCACAATCTTCAAAATGCTTGATTCCGCCAGGTAAGATTGATATCAAAATTAGTATCAATTAAATTGATTTCGTATGAATCAAGGCAGCAGGCTATAGGATATTTGAAATTAATATTGCAATCATTCTAAAGAATTCATCATAACTTATTTGAAAAGATAACAATCATTGATATATTGAAAGTGCTTTAATTTTTTATAAGGCTTTTTATTTACTTCTATTTGTTAAGATTCTCCTTACATAATTTACGGGTTCACAAAATTACACAAACGCTATATATGAAAAAAGCAATGAAAAGTGAAATTTACTTTGATGGAAACAATAAAAAAAAAGTGAATTCTTTCATTTTAGTTATTAATTTAACCTTCCAAATTTGGGTAAATAAAGAGAAATTTTGGGAAACCTTTGATGATGAAAAGCCTATTCCAAATATATTACAAGTACATTGCAAATTGATTTAACTTGCATATAATCAATCAAGAATAAGATTATTGGGAATTATGAATAGCTTGGTACGTACGTTAACGTTCCTTTCTTTCCTCTATCTCCAGCTCCTTTCAAGACAAATGGGTGCTTTCATATCTAGTCCAAATTGCCATTTTCCCTTTGTTTTGTCTAAATCGATAATGGCCAAAACCATTTTTCTTTGACCATTTGGCATAGCTGCTCCCACAATGCCACAATTCACCAACCAAATTGGGATTGGGTCATCGATCCCAGCCCCATTTTTTATGACAAGAAATGTGGTAGCCTTTGATTTAAGTTTAAGATTTATTCATAAGTTTTTTTTTCTTTTTTTTTCAAATAAAAACCCCACGTAAAGAAAGAAGAAGAAGAAGAACGTTGGGAGGCATTAAGACCCACTCATTGGCCATGAAGCCTAATTTTAATAATTTTTGTTCGTAAGACTTTAAAAAGAAGCAAAAGTTGTAAGCCGCAAAAAGTCTTTGCTTTTAAAAGAAAAGAAGATAGAGCGAGTGAGGGTCCTGAAAATGTATCTCTTACAAAGCTGTGAAAGACCCGACTTTGGAAAGAAAAAAAAGGATTGCTTTTGGGAATTGAGATGACCGGACCCAATTGAGCACTAATTATCAAAAAAATTTCAAAAAGAAAGAAGACAATGTTGGTCTTGTGTGGACGTGAAAGGAATCACATTTCAACATTTCCGAAATCTAAAATCAATAGGATTTGATTTTTGATTTCACATATTCATGCATTGCTTCCATTTTACTTCTATTTTTGCATGTCTTGAGATTCCTTTCATTTTTGCTTCTCTTTTTCTAAAATTTTTTCCCTCCCAATCTTTTTTCTACTGTTAAATTAGTACCATAAAGAGATAGCAAAACTTAAAGTTGATCCTTTTATGCATGGTTTGAAAGTTACCAAATTGCAAAAGCACATACCAATTTATAGCCTTTTTTTATAACCACTTTTATCTTAATTTAATTTTTTTTCTCCTTCCCCTTGGATCCACCATCATTTAATAGTTTTGACCTGATGGGACTCCCTTACAAGGGAGAGTGGGTCTAAATTCCCCTTTGGAATACATGGGTTTCCGAGCATTCTCAATCATTATGATTGGCATCAATGCGGTCTGGTTAGAAATATTCCCACACTACAATTTTTTTTGAGGTAAACTCCCACACTACAAATTGTTTACACTTTTAACATTGTAATAATAAAATGTAATTTAAACCATATACATGCTGTGATTGCGCCAGTCAAAGTAGGACTTTCCTCAATAAGGCCAAATCAAGTAGTGCTTGCTTTAAAATAATGAGTTTATAAACATGAAATTTAATTTAGGGTACTTTCATCATTTCCTTCCTCTCTTCTCTTTTAATTTAAAATCTTGATTAATCTCGTAAAAAATGATTAATTTCTGTAATCATTAATTAGCTTGCTTCTAAGTATACACGTACAACTAGCTTTGATTGCAAAGAAAGCAAGAAATGAATCTAACCCAAAGTCAATTAGTGAATTAGTTGTTATTAATTAGGCGCCCCTAATTTATAAGCATCAAGTTGTTGCATTAACTTACATAAGTTAATTTTACTTAATAAATTAGTACTCCCTCCGTTCCATATTATCTACCTCTTTTTGGGACCTTTTCTTCTCCCAAGTTATGTCCATTTTTTATACTTTTTCTTGTCCCAAATTATATGTCTCATTTAGATAATTAATCAAAACACTTTTGATTACTTTTTACCCTTACTAACTGTGGGGAGATGCATATTAAGTAAAGTTGTAGTAATAATATTGTAAAGTATGGTAAAAGTTATATAAAATTTTGTATTCCATCCAACTTTCTTAATATTTGTGATATTATTAAAATGGACAGATAATATGGAACATGGGGGATAATAAACATCATTAGGCCTTCTTAAACATATATGTATAGCTAGTTAGGATAACCAAATAATATATAGGTAGGGTTAGTTGGGGAATATACATAATTGATGAGATTAAAACAACTTTCATGGGAGTGATCATGATTAATTTATACGTGCAATTTGCAAAGGTTCAACTAAAGTAAGGCAAAAAGCACTTTGGGATTAAAGTTGAAAATCTATATCAATCTAAATAGGCATATATAGGAGAGGGGCGGATATACACTCTTTAATTAGTGATTGCCGCCCGAAAGTTTTATTATAATTAGCGGGCGAAATCTGTTCTAGTTTTCCGTGCCCACCCTTACCTAAGCTCCATGTGCCTTTGTCTCTCTCTCCCCTCAACTTTTTAATTATCTTACACTAAAAAGAATCTCACTTTACTCATATTTTTTTCATCTTAATTCCACTAATAATATACTGTTTCACTTACAATTAGTTTATGAGATAAAATAAAGGGATAGTTGATTTATTAATTAACCCTTTGATTTGAAACGAGAAAAGCATATATGTTTCTTGTTTTAGCGCAATATCTTTAGAACTAATTTTTCATATGCAATTAAAGGAGGCTAATTTGATTCATTAATTAGTAAGATAAAGTAGTATACTTTTCTATTTTCTATAATTAGGGGGCCCTAATTTTGAAATGTGGACCTTAAATTATACATCTAATTAAGCCTTAACCTCACATTTAGTTAGGCCATCATGTCACCTTAATTCAAAAGTAATGATTACTAGGATTATTATGTTGGAGGGTCCCTTTTTTTTCTTCTTTTCTTAATCGATCAACTAATCATATTGATTATCAGTCATTTTGGTTCAAAAATTCTCTTTTACAGAAACATTCTATATAATCAACAAAAAGTTGTTCATATATATCACTGGAATTAAAAACAATTGATCCAAATTATATATACTTTCACTAGGTATATATGAAATTTCACTAAATACACCACATATCATTGCAATATATTGTACTTGCACAAATACATATATAATGTGAAATTATTTCATGGACCCCCCCCCCCTCTCTAATCACTGTGTAGATAGCCGATCGAGGGCCAGGATCTAGCTATTATAGTACTTTGAAATTAAGCTTAATTACTAAAAATTATGATGACAAGAAATGTGATTCCATTTCAACCAATTTCGATTGGATAAGAATATAAGGAAAAATAGGTCACTTCTCATTTTCGATCTTCTTTCGTTTTCATCCCACAACAGTACTACTTTTCCAGTCTGATCAAAATAATTATGAAACTTTATTATTATTATTTTTTTGTTATTTATAAACATGATATTTGAACGAGTTACACAATAGGAGGTAACATCTCCTTTCCCTTAACCATCTCCTCTCCTTATCCTAGTAACTAGTAAAGTATATATTGATATTTGAAATTAATATAAGTAGTGTTTTGATTTTGGTCGAAGCTTTCCGGTGATTTTTTATTTATTTATAATTTCCAAGCATTGAACCAAATCGAAGAAGCTGGTTTCTATCTTATTGGATTCATATAATTAAATGGAGCTTTTTTTTAATTTAGATATAAATTGAATGGAGCTTTGGATGTATGTGAATAGTTAAAATAAAATCCATTATACAACATAGTTATAAAGCACTGTATATATTTCTTGGGGAGTGGTCCAATGTTTGCCTGTTTTTGGGACCGGGTCGAGCCCCCACGTGTGAAGAAGGTACACATATATATATGCATGCATGACATGCAAATTAAATCGCTCAATAATATGCCATATATATAATACTAGTATAAATATATATATATATATATATATATATATTTTACACATATATGCATATATCATCATCATCAATATTCATATAATTTCATTCATTCATTCATTCCCCACGTTTCAGCATTGATTTCTGTATTACCTAACAGTTATGCCGTTATGGCCTTAATTAAATGACCATGTGTTCCATGTCTTGTAGCTCTCCATCGAACGTTCAAGAGAAATTAGAGATTAATTAGTTTTATAATGTAGGGTCATAGCCAACCATAGCTAGCTTTCAGTCGAGACCATGCCGCCCGCTGGCAGCGTTTTGCTACCCTTGCTGCCGGCGCTGCCTGCCCGCAACGCCATCACCCTTGAAACCCATATGTCAACTCCTATATATATAGCACCCGGATTCATTCCTAGACTCTTGATCTTGATCATATTATGCAAAGCTGCAGCTGGCAAAGATTAAGATATCACTTCTTATTTGCGCTTTAAATCTTGCATGCGCGCAACATTCGCTGCATATTCCCTTTTACCCCTAATTCTGCACTCTAATAATCACATTAATATTGGATCACATGATTAATTCTGAAGATTATTCCCTTTTAAAGATTGGAAGATTTTTAAGCCGGTATTGGTAAGAGTACCAGATTAATTCTGAGTAGAGCCGCATCAAACCTCATATAATTCGGAGTACTATAAGGTTTATTTTTTAGTAGTTCATAAAATTTAAACCCGATATTTTTAATCGGGTTAATACAATTATTTTCTAGGAAATTAAAGGAAGAAAAATTTTACCGCTACATTGGAAACTTCTGAATTGAAGACATTCACTGACCCATTTTAATTACACTGATGGTAGACCTACTGCCAAGTGTTAGTTGAGATTTTCTCAGAGTGGTGTAACTTCTTTTTACATATTTCCAACAGGCAATAGTACATTTTTAGTACATGTCTCTTTTGCCTCTTTAGTCTTATAACACTGTCAAACCTTCAAAAAAAATTAAGAAAAGAAATTACACTGTGTCTCAAATTTACTCATTAGCACATCTAGAATAATTTTTACCATTCAAATTCAGTGAAAAGCATTTATGGAAAGGAATAAATTAAACAATGCATTATTTATCGCATATATCTATATCCAATTTTTAACTAATAATAATAAAAGGGTAGAATCGTACTTTCCTCCACCACAACAATAATTACGCCTTCCTTACCCCCCAAACGGAGTTTCCTACAACATTACCTTCCTGTTATTCAGAGACCGTACCACACATCGTGGGCATTGATATACGTGGCATTATGTAATTAGTGGAAAGTTCGGCGCATTCCCGTATAGAGTTCCCAGATCCGCGTTACGGCGCCGTCAAATTCCCCCGTTACAGATTCCCCGTCGCTGTTAAATGGACCACCATCACCCACAACCACCCCCTTTAAAATCGCTAGATAAATCCTCACCGTTCAACGTATCCTTTACCTCTCTCATCATCATCATCATCATCATCATCATCAAAAACTAACAAAAACCAGAAAACGAACGCTCAAAACCAACAAAAAAGAATTCTCCCTCTCTCTAAAAAAGAGAGAAAAAGGAAGAAAAGGCAAAAGAGATCAAGAATTTTCATTTGTTTCTTAAATTATGGGGAGAAAGTGTAGAGGAATTGGAGAAATTGCAGTTATGGAGCTAGCTGACGTTGGAGTTCGAACGCGAGCCATGGCGTCAACTGAAACAGCTAAGAACAAACGAAGAAGATTAAACGACGACGAAGAAGAAGAAGAAGCTGAATTCAAAGTAACTTCCTCGACGACCTCGACGACGTCGTATATCCAGCTAAGAAGCCGGACAATTCCGGTTGATCATCATCATCGCCTTAATGAGAATCGTTGTTCCAGCCCTAACTTGGATCATGATGATGACGTGTCATGTTGTTCAAGCAATATGGGATCTAACGACAAAAGGATTATCGAATTGCCAGATCTGGAGGTGAATTAATTTGATCTTGTTTCCAGAAAAATTAATAAGTTTTTGTCTTTATGCATTCTAAGAATTTCGGTTTGTCCAGCTTTAATTGCTGGCTATTAAATTCGGATTTTTTTTTTTATAAATTGTCATTTAATTTCTTTTTTCAAAATTTCTGCAGGATGAAAGTATTGAAGTTGAAACGTCCACGCATTTTAGTAGCAGAGAAAGGTTTGTATATATAGTGCTTCACAGCTTCAAATAACCAGTATAAATTTATTTATTTAGTAGTATTTAAAAATATTTAAGTTACTGTAACTTACTTTGTCACTCACGTCTCTTAAATTCGAATTTCAAAAGCAGGCAGCCGATCATTTAAATTATTTTCTGTTTTCAAAATTCTCTTCCTTTATATATATAACATACTCCTTTCAGCTTTCTCTAAAATTCTGGTTCTTTTCTTTTGTTTGGTGAATTCTAGCGGAAGAGAAACGACGCCGACTAGCGAGCTCCGAGCTGAACCAGAAGACCTGGATTCAACATCGAGGCCATCAGAGGCGAGCTCTCGCCGTAGATCAACGGTGGAGAAGATGCCAACCGAAGCTGAACTCGAAGAATTTTTTGTTGCAGCTGAGAAAAAGCTTCAGAAACAGTTTACTGAAAAGTATGTTCATGCACATTCTCTTTAATTAAAACAACCTAGATTCTTTTTTCCTGTTTGTTACAGTTTTCTTGGCAATAAACCAGAAACCCGAAACTAAAAAGAAAAGGGATTTTCTTTCTCA
This sequence comes from Corchorus capsularis, assembly GCA_001974805.1. Classification (NCBI taxonomy): domain Eukaryota; kingdom Viridiplantae; phylum Streptophyta; class Magnoliopsida; order Malvales; family Malvaceae; genus Corchorus; species Corchorus capsularis. The sequence goes on from AWWV01014468.1 coordinate 42,065, forward strand.
TTTTTAGGTATAATTACGATATTGTCAAGGATGAACCGTTGGAAGGACGTTACGAGTGGGTTCGATTAAAGCCGTGAAGAAAAGGTCAAAACCAAAAAAACAAAACAAGGAAGACAACAACGAATAATTTATTTAGAAGAAAGGGGAAAAAAAAATTAACCCATCGATTTCTCTTTAGGTACTACTATTTTCTTTTCTCTTTTACTTTCCTAGGGTTTTCTTTTATGTACAGAAAATCAGAATGAGAAGAAGGAAGAAGAAGAAGCTGTTAGTCTGGTAGATAGTTAAATGGTTGAAACTGGAAAGAGAGAGAAAGGGAGAGGGAGAGGGAGACTTCATTGGAAAAGAAAAATGGGGGAAAATCAGCTTAGGGAAGACCAAAAAAACGTTAGTAGAATGTATTTGAATAACGAAATTCTGTTTGGAGTATATTTTTGTTGATTTTAGGAAAATTTTTTAAGCCCTTAACATTCGTGTCTGTTTCTTCTGCAAAAGTGCTAGCCGCCTTGCTTCTCTCTTCCTTCTTTCTGGTGTACGGCCGCAGCTTCTTTTTTAGTCAGTTTGTAGTAATTCTTAGTAGCTTGTAGTTAATTTATTTTATTTTTACGCATTGATTTAATTCAATAAAATCTTAATACTAGCATGAGAAAGCCTTTAATTTTTATTTTTTTTTTCGTATCTGTGATTTTCTTTTCTCCTTGATATTTTGGAAATACCATCTAATATATGAAGAAAAAAAAAAAAAAAGAAGAAGAAGAAGAGGAGAGAGAGACTATGAATGATCAGTGATCAGATGAGTTGAGTCGAGAGGCAACTACACGCGCCAAGCTGAGTAAGTTACGGACACGTGTTTATTATTGGAATGCTGATCTTATCCCGTAATTTGCCGGTCCCTTTTCATTCCGCACTTCATATTTTCTTTTCATTCCCCAATTATTTAAAGAGCTTCAAATTTTCAGTTTTATTTCGAATTCACATTATTATAGACCAAAATGGAATGGTTAGCCATTTGCAAATTTCCATATATATATATTGAACCCGGCCACCCGGGCCATTAAAAAATTTAAGGAAAATGGATGAAAAACACTACTATTTTATTTTCACTCAATGAGTTAACTATTTTCCTTTTCCCTTAATTCGATCACAATAGACAAGATCACAATTATTTGTGGATTAATTGTTTTTAGATGATATGTATGGAGAAAAATGGAAATCGACCTTCCTATTATATCAATGGCCCTTAATTTGTTTGTATCTTGTTGTAATCTTACACTGTTATGAAGGGAAAGAAATCTAATGCCAATGCCATTAATTAATTAGTACTATTAAAACAATGCAACAATTAATTAATTGGATGGGATATAGTATATCACTAGGTTTTTTTTTTTTGCACAAAGATATATATATCACTAGATTTATCAATGATTGGCCATGTTAATTAGATTTTTTTAATATAAAGTATATTATAAAGTTAATAATGGAAAAGAAGAACGTGAAGACATTCTATTCTATAAATTAAAAACTAGAAATATACTAAGATTTATGTATATAAAAGACTATCAAAAGACACAAAATATGACAAGCAAGTTAAAATGATAAAAATGTTACGGAGAAGTAGACCTTTGCCACCACTTTCCGAGACAAAGGAATAATCACCTACCAAACTTATATTCCATCCTTTTTATGTCATGTTATTTAGAGCTCAGCTCGATAATAGTAGTATATACTTGCAATAAAGAATTTCACTTAAATCACAATTATGCTGTCATGTCAACTAATCAAATATTAGTATTAGCTAAACACATTATAAATAGTAGGAATTAACGAATCCCAATGATAAGACTATGATAGATGATGATTAGGAATGATATATAATCATGGTTTAATTAATAGTAATTAATTACTTAACAATTGTTGCAATTACTAAAGTGATGATGCATATATATGTCGAGAATGTGAATGTTATTTTTGCATTTCTAATTTCTATACATATTGTGAACAGACTTATCAGCCAAAAAGGCAAAAATACGTCAATACATGAAATGAAAGCAAGAATAAGGCATATGATATATGGAGGCCGACACTAGAAAAACTTTGCCATGACATGGAAATTAGAAAAAGGACATTATATTTTTTATATATACCATGAAAACTTACAAAAAAAAAATGGAGATCAAAATCTCATACTATTAACTAGTAATAATATTATACTTTATTTACCTAACGTCATGATGGGTTCTTTTCCGTTAATTTTTTGGATTAAACATCGGTATATATAGCTTTATATATATGGACGCGATAACAAAAATATTCATATACATATGATGTAATTTGTATATTGTAAGACTTATTGCTGCTGTGTAGCATTTTTAATTACCTTGTACTGAGTTGCAGCTTTGCTGTTTGGATAAATAAAATTAACTTACTTATCAAACAAAAAAAAATATTCATATACAATATATGGTACTAAAATGAGATTAACAATACTAAACAAAAGTTTCAATAACGTTCAAGTAATATAGCATGTTTTCCCTTAAAAAAAAAGTAAGGTATTGTATTCGAGTAATAATATGAACGAAGAAAATGAATGTTAGTAGAATAGTTTTCACTTTTCTCTCCATTTGTGTATCTCGATTTCAAATTAGTTAACATTCAAATTAAGTGTCAAATATATCAAAAACTCATGAAAAGAAGAAAAAAAAAAAGACTCAATCAACTCGACTTTAAATTAATTGAATTAAGATTAATTAGACTTGTAATAAGGGCTTAATACAAAAATTGAGATTAGCAGCCTTATTTTTTAAGGAAAGCAATTGAATACAAGGGGAGTGTAGTAATCAGTAAAGGGAACGTGGGAAGAATAGCGGCTATCATGGAATTGCGTGGAATTTTGGCTGATTGCGGTAAACTCAATAGTCAATAGTAAGAACAAGGCAATGGGGAGTGATTTGATTACGCTACCATCCCTCTTGGATCTGCTGCCCCTTCCCGACACACACTCCATTTGCTGCTTTGTTGGGTCCCATTTTCTATTCTATGTTAAACTTAATTGTTGACTTCTCTTCAGATTCTCTCTTGTGCTCATAATTTCATGTTCTCGACAATTTTCAAATTTTTATTATTCGAAAGACTTTTTTTTTTTGATATATCTACAATTCGAAAGAAATTGTCCATTATGAATTTATGATTTATGACGACAAAAATATAATAAAAATTAGGCAATTTCCTTATTAATTAGGCATTTTCCGTTTCAAGCTTTTTCCCCCTTCCTTTTCACTAGTACTAGTATGGTATGGAACGTTTCACTTCTTTCCAAAACAGACAGCCAGACAGTGAAATAAATGCATTTTAAGAAAAAAAATACGGTAAAATAAAATTGTAGTAGTATTTTAAAAAAAATTAAAAAAGGAATTACGAAGAACTTCCCTGTCTCTTTGGGCTTTAGACATCGCGACACTAATGTGTGGTTCCATATAGAAGTCCAAGCCGAGCCTCGGGCCCATTTGCAAGGGACGGGCCTGATTCTTCACTCGAAAATCGGCTGCACTTGAAGTTGAAACATCCTTTGATCAATGGACACATCTTGTCAGGTTTTTCTTGTCTACTCAATAAAACTATATCAACTATACAACAAACACTTTGGAAACTAAAATTTTTTACATCATTAAATTGATATAAAAGAGCTAATCTATAATAATTCCATTCTAAACTTGTTCAGAAAAAGAAGTTGATGTCATGGAACCGCATCTAGATATGTCCTGTTTTTCCGAACCATGTGCCACTAATTCCTTCACAACTTGTCGGAATCTCCTTCTGTAAGTTGGGAATTTCGATATGCTTCTGGCAATTCCAAGCATCCTGCCAATTCATTTTGACAATCAATTTAAGATTTTCATTAGCCAAAAGCATTTATTATATAATATATATATAAAAAAAAAAAAAGTTCGAACCTTCTACTTATGCCTTCAATTTGAGCAGCTCTGAGTGAATCTTGAGGAACTGAACTACCATTTTCCCAACCATCCATCCTTTCAATGTCGCTTCCAAAAAGAACCAACTTTTCCAGCAGCTTAACTTCACTGTCTGTCAGTTTTATGACTCTAATCTGTTCTTTTAGGACCATTATTGGATTGAAAAACCAATCTAACAGTTTGTCTTTTGGTCTGTTCAGATGGTTTACTTCAACATTATCAAGAATTAGGAAACCATTTGAACCGGATTGGATTGAGTTGAGAAGAGTGTGCAAGAAACTGTAACATGGCAGGCCAACACCTATAATATTTCCTTCATTACCATTCTTTGCCTTCAACCATTCACAGAGGTCCGCCGGAGTTATTACTTCAGTATCCAATAATTCCTTGCCTCTTATTTCACATGATTTCATCATATGTGTCCAAATCTGTCACATTTTTCGTGCCGGTTATATCATTCAACATTTATGTAATGAGAGAAAAATGATAAGGACTAATCACCAGTAATTAGTAAAAAAAGATCAGATGGATGTCTTAATCAATATTACCACCCACTTCCTTACCTTGTTCCATTGTGTATCTTATTTTTCTAGAAGTAGGAAAATTTTCATTTCTGCAATTTTTTCCTTTTTCTAAATCTATCTAGTTCACAAAACTTTGTTCTATTCTAAATGTTGATAGGGTTTTTCAAGCTAATTAATCACTTCATTTAGCTGTATAAAACAAAGTTTTTCTAGCTGCATACTATACTTTATATGGCAATGAATGAAATAATAAACTGTCTCACTCAAAAAGATTGCATAGTTTTTTTTTTTGCCTAGGTTGGTGAAGGTATATTCCAGTATAGATGCCAGCATATTCAAACAGTGAAAATACTGTAAATTGAATTGGAGGATAAAAAAAGTTACTATTTAATATTGATACTCCTAATTTGGTATGATGAACCAAAAAAAAGTGTTGCATACTATAAACTTACCTGAACCATTTTGACTTCTTGAAATGCCTCTCTAACTGATACAGTGTGAACCAAGCTTGGCATGAGCATTGCAGGTGCTTCACCAGAAACAGAACTGAATTTGCCACCAAGTCCTCCAACTGAATACTCAAGTTCAGAACCAGTTTTCTTTCGATACCGGGGCCTGGCTGTGAAAAATCCAATCTCAGCTGTTAAAAGTTTCATTTTCTTAATTCTATCAGACCTTAATAAAAAGTTCAAAATATTTGAAAGCTAATTACTTTGGGAAGATTGTCCCTTCTCTGAGATATAGCCAATCATTTGTGTACTCATCAAATTCAGCAATCATTGCAATCACATAAGCCACCCCTCTCCGGAATGATCTTTCCTACAATCCATATAAAACTCCTTAAATAAGCACCAATTTCAAATTTGTAAAATGAAACATCAAAATTGGGACAGAGTTTAATGTCTAAGCATAAGATGAACCTGATACACAATAACTGATCCATACAATCCAATGAAGAAGCTTGAAAAAATAGCAACTAAAATGCTCCCAATGACAACAATTGGCCAGAAAAGGATTGTCAAACCAGCAATGGGGATGCAAACTGTTTCAAGGAATGGTCCTTCTCTGCTAATCAGATCATGAGACAGACGAAACCATCCCTTAAACAACATATATGGACTTTTAACTATAGCAATCATAGTGTAAAAGGGAATATCCACAATTAGTCCCAACAAGCCAACAATAATAAGGCCTGGAATATGAATCAACCTGCAAAACAGCTTCAAAAAGGTAAATTATTTTTGAGACAAACTAATTAGTCCTAACAACATACTGATCAAATGTGGAAGTAAAAGGAATTGCTTGGTAACTTAACATTACCGAAGAGGCCGGAGCTCATTTGAGACTGGGGATTCGCGTAATTCCTTCAAATAGAGCAGGTATGAATGGTAACATAAATCTGCAAAATCTCTAACCACAGTGCAACTTCCTTTGACAGTGTCCCATGTTCCATCCTAATATGTCACAAAAAGCAGAAAAAATAAGCTGTAAAAAAGAAAGAAACAGAAAACAAATACTAATAGAAAAGATTGATTCTACTATAGATTACCACAACACAATGATAGAATCTCTTGGACTCATCCTCAAGCCTAAAGGCTTCAAAAGCTGAAACCCAGGGAGTGAGGAAGCCATAGCCAACTCCCACAATAACACTCCCGGCTATGCTTAAAGCCAACCATAAACCAAATAACGCAGGCAAACCAATCAAGATTGCAACTTTAAGGGGTGCATCAAATCTATTAGTCCTGCAATTACCAACCCTTTGTCAAGAATTTCCAAATCCTCTCCCATTTTTTTTTAAAAAAAACCAAACCAAATCATAAAAAAGCAGTCTTTAAATGCTATTTGAAACAGGGGAGTTTAAGGGGAGGGTTTACCTTATAATTGTGTATACAGTCCAGGCAATATGTGCAGGTAACAATCCCAGGATGACCCCAACATTTCCTATTATCAGTATTAGCCCAGCAATGGGTCCGACAAGCAAACCTGGAAAATTCAATGAAAAATTATTTCCTTGGATCAAGAAATTGATCAAACGTGATGTGCTCAAAGACTAGCAAAAGAAGGAAAAAGAAAAAACCTTTCAGAGCACCAAGAAAGAGAGCAGAACAGAAAGCAAAGACTACATAGATAACCTTTAGCCAATCTGCTGCTTGCATATAGCTTCCAATATCCATTTTCCCAAAGACCATTAAACGAAAATTCTTGTAATCAATTTGATTATACAGTAGTAACTCTAAATGATAACATATGGCAAATTAAATAAATGAGATTAAAAAAACACGGCTTGAAGTTGAGAGAGAAAGTAATAATATGCGTGCCTTGCAAGAAGAAGAAGACTCAAAATAGAACCAAAAAAGGGATTTTAAAAAAGAGAAGAAAAATCAATCACCAGATGACCGGAACCATAAAGAAACGTTGAAACTTCAAACAAGAAAAGGAAGTCATATATGCGAGAAGAACATGACTTGTTGCTGTCATGAAACCTGGTTGGCTTTTTAATATATTTAGGATAGCGAATCAGCGAAGACATTATTGGCAAACAAATTAAGAAACAAAACTAATTTTAATATATACTCCCATGTCATGTCCTGCAAATGGGTAGTAGTTAATCTGCCAATCAAGAAATTGCGTTTAAAGCTGCAGGGAAGGGAACTATCGTAAACTACAAGTTAGAATAAGCTAACAACTAAAACCCGTAACTATAAGGCGCGTTGTTATAACTTATATGATTTTTTCTGGTCTGACCGTGCTTTTGGGCTCCACCGGGACGCCAAAGCCAAAGCCAAAGGCTGCTAACTTCTAAATTCTAATGGTAAACTTCTATTAATGCCAAACTTCACCAAGGTCAAACAAAACAACAACTGAAAAACACAAATGATATAACCACTCCTTATATATTATTATAGTATTAAATTAAATTACTGTTTTTCTTGAAAGTCTTGAACTATGAAGAACATGACAAAAGATGTCATGTTTCAACAGGTGTTATCCTCAAAGCTTGAAGCTTCACATATGAAAAACATTTAACCCAGTTTGTTTCCATTTTTTGTGTTGGATTTAGGGGTTGGATCATGTGATATTCATTGTTTATCTTTTCCTTATTTTGTCAAGAAAAAAAGAAAGAAAAGTAAACGAGCCAATTTCGATGTGCAACTGCAAATCAAATTCAAAACCTTGAGAAATTCAAATTCTAAATGAAAACGACTATGAATCATTTGCATATAAAAAATTTTTGGATTCAACCCTTGCATATATATATATATATATAAATTAAGACAACAATTTCAATTTGTTAATCATATTCAAAGATTTGCTGACGGCTCCTCCATATATTAAAATTTGGTGGCTTAAATTATTGGACTGTTTGTGCCAAAAGAAAAAAAAAATTATTGGACTGTAGACTTGGACCAATTGGATTTTTCTTGGCAAAGTCCAGAAAGTATAAAGAAAAAATTACACAAACCCAAACGAGCCCGCTAGCCCAAGGCAAGATTCAAGCCCATAATAATCAAGAACACGTGCAGAGACACGTGAGATTCACTTGTTTGGCGTGAAATCGTCAACTTTCCTTTTGATTTCGAAAGGCAAACTTTTCCCAATGGGCGGGTAAATGAGACGAAAAAATCAAAATATTAGGCGCCCAAATTAAATTAATAAAGAAACAATTTATTTTTTTTCTTTTTGGGTTAAAAACAGTTAATAAACCGTCGCTGTTAAAATAAATACCAGCTTATCTAGTTATATCTTCAAACTAACCATAAAAAAATAAAATAAAATATAGTATATTATAACCTATATAGAAAGGAAAAAAAAAGAAAAAAAGAAAAGGAAAGGGAATAAAAAGCCCTTAATAGGATTCCAGAGAGAGGGAAAATAGGAATAATAAGCCCTGTTTCAGGTTCTTCTTCGTGAGTCCTCTCTCCGTAGCCTCTGCTTTTCAAAGCGAATTGGCGGTTACTATGGATCCCCGGGTGAAGAAGGAAGCCGAAGATGTCCAGCAGAGAACGACATCGTTTTATGGTCGGAGGCTCAAACCTACTGCCGAAGATGACTTGACTATCGCTCAGTTATCTCACACTCCTAAGCTCAAGCCTTCGTCTTCGGTCTCTTCTCTCTCTATTTCTGTTTCATTTTCTGTTTGTTTAGCTAGAATTTGATTCGAAACGATAGAAACTATAGTGAATACGTTAGATCTCGTAGTTGCAGGTGTTTGAAACAAACTTATAGGTAGTTTTACACTGTTTTTGCTAGATTGATTAACTATTTTTGTTGCATACATTATTTTGTTCTGCAGGGAAACCAGAAAAAGGGTAAAGCGTTAACTGAGATAAAAGAGAAGCAAAAGAGGAGCCAATCCGAGTCCATAATTAAACCTGTAAAAATTCCTGTCTCCATCTTCCTTTCCCCTTTTTCTTTTCAATAGTTTACATATTTTCGTCACGGTTACCACTTACCAGAAATATAATTGTTTTCTGATGGCTCAACATTTTAGAAAATTTCAAATTCAATGTTAGGAGAACAATATTGATATTTGCTTTGGTTTAGAGTATAGTATTTTTTCCCCAGAAGTTTTAATTTCAAAGTTTGTTTTAGAAGTGTCAAAAGGAAACATTTCTTAGAATAATAGTAGTAATGAATGAAAAGAATGAGAGAGAACTTATTTTCCATGGTCATATTGATTGGCAAATAGAATGGGATTGAAACGTGAGAATTTCTACATTCAAACTTCCAGCAAGTACTATTTGTCTTTTAGCTCAAATTAAGAATCGAATGAGCACTAACAAATAGAGTTTCTGACAGGCAGTGTCAGATTCTGGAGGGAAGCAAACAAGGTTAGTGGAATATCTAATAGAATTGGGATCTATGCTGTTTCACTGTATGCCGGTCCATTGTTTGATGATGTTTGGCTTTGTGTTTTTGAAGCTCTTCAAAAAATAAGGGTGTAGGTGATGGGAAAGGCACCCCTGAAATAAAGTCTCCAGCTCTTATTCGTGCAGAGGAGGTTCAATCAAATTTGGAGCCTCAATTTCCCAGTTTTGCAAAATCTTTGGTTAGATCACATGTTGGAAGCTGCTTTTGGATGGTAAGTTTGGTTAAATGCATGACTTTGATGTTGGATAATTATAATAGAGAATTTTGAGAAGTACTTTTCTTTTCTGACCATTTCTTCCCCTTTTGATAGGGGCTTCCCGGGCCGTTCTGTAAAGTGCATTTACCAAGGAAAGATACTATGGTCAATTTGGAAGATGAGAATGGGCAACAATTTTATGTAAAATACTATGCTGATAAAACGGGATTGAGTGCTGGTTGGAGACAGTTTTGTACTGCTCATAGTTTGCTTGAGGGGGATGCTTTGGTCTTCCAGTTAGTTGAATCAACCAAGTTCAAGGTGATGGTTTAACTTGCATTCCATATAGCCGTTTTCCTTAGCCTTCAACTTTCCTTGAGTTAGATTTTTTATATTTCTGAAGTTTATATTCCTTAAATGTGATTTGTCATTATATTTAGTTTGACATTTTTGCCTAGACTTAGATGCTTAATATCGAAATGCAAGAAAGATAGGATTGAAAAAACAGGGTGTGGTTGCTGTTTTCAGGACTCAGGAGTTTACTCCTTGCCCCATACCTGCCAATGTCATTTTGATATTCGTAGAAAGTTCATCATAGGATCTATAAGGGTAACATATGGTCCTTAATTATCATCTTTTTTATTGTTAGTTGGCTGGAGCATATAGGCCAGCAGCCCATCATTTATGTGGAACAGGTTTACAGTGTAAAATTGTTTCATCTCCTATGTATATATACAATCTTAGAAAACCAGAAACAATTTCCAAGTATTTTGAGAATGGAGTATCTTTGCTTTTATTGTAAACAATGCTGTGTGCAGCCCTATTGTTTTTCCTTCACCACATCTTACATAAAAACAATGAAGATAGAAGGGGTGGGAAATACATTGCTCATGATGGAACTTTAGGTGATTGTCATGTTAGGAAGTGGATTGATTGCAGTCTTGGTTTTGCTAGAATTTGGACTTTTTACAAGATAGACGAGGAACTGTAGAATTTGGACTCTCTCTGGTTAAAAGGGAATGAATAATTCAAAATGTTTTATATGCATGATAAGACCCAGAAATTGACTTGGTCTAGGTGGAAGAGCACTGGCCCCTTATGCAGTTTGATAGATTTGATTATCCTAATATGTAGGAGAAGCCTTATTGTGGAACATTATTATGTGTTAAGTGTGCTGCTATATGTGAGAATACCACCATATGCTGATGAATAATAAATTTTTCAGTGATCATGATGTTTATGCTTTTGAAGCTCAAGCAAAAGTTTATGTATGTTATCAAAGCAGAGGAAAAGGGAGTTCAACTTCTCTGTTTCTTTCCTGTATACCTAGATGTTAGTTTTAAATTTCACATTTTAAGAATACTGGAGGATTGTTCACCTTAATGTCACTTTGGAATTATTCAATATTGTCAGTATCTTTCTTTAGCAACAGTGTAAAACCTCTTTAGACTACGATATAACTTACTATATTCAATAGCTTTTATACTTTTCCTGGAAAAGTAAATGATTCACAAAATTTTACTTCCCTGTCAAGATATTCTGCCTGTATTTAGAAACAATGTTAGCAAACGCCTTGTTCTGCAGACTGCAGGATAAAAACCATTTTGGATTCAAATAAGTTGGCTGAGTAATGTTACACCAAAAACCTTTCCTATGATGAGTTTTGTGGGGTCACTGATGGTCTGCGAGAGACTGAAGCCTCTCTTCATCCCTCTATTGTTAAGGTCTTTTTTAGTGCTTCACTAAGCTGGACTCTATTAATGTTGGGATTCCAACAAAATATAAAAGGATCTGCTCAATGGAGTGATTGTAGTCATTTATGTTATTGTTGCACCTCTAAACTTGCAAGAGAACACCAGTCCTCATCGTGTGGGTTTTCCCACTAAGTAGTAATTTATGAGCTGGTAAACCATCAGATGTAAAATAAAGCCCCAGCTTCTTAACTTAATTGCTCATGTAGATGAAATCCAAATTATCAAGGTAAGTCTTTGGTCACTTTCTAGTTTCCACTTATTCTGTTTAGCCTAAATGGTATATGAAAAGAATACACTTATGTTATTGACAGCAACGTCACTTCATGAGTGCACAGTAGGGTTCTTATCAAAGATGTTAAGAATCTTATATAATTGCAGTAGAGTGATAGCCTGTTGAAAGAAACAGCATTAGTGGCACAGAGTGCTTGAAAAGCATCCTAGATGAAGTTAGGGTGGTATCAAGGATGATTCATAGCATTTTCTTTAGCCAATATATCAATCTTTAATGACTTGCATGTGTGCTGCTTTTGAAGTTTGAAGAGAGATTATGTCTGTTTTCCTTTGAAAAGATGGATAAGTAAGGAGGATCAAGGGGGTGGTGCACAGCTGGCTTTTGGTTAACTGCTTTTGTTCTTGTGAAAACTCTGTAATTTGCATTTCTATTATTTCTCAGATATATTAACCTTATTCAGTTATTTTTGTAGATATACATAATAAGGTCAGACGGTTTGACTGAACTGGATGGGGCTCTTGGCCTCCTAAATTTGGATGCTCATACAAAACAAAGTGATGCAGGCAAGTTGAATTGGTGTCTTTGTTTGCTATCTTGAATATCATGCTTGCATGTCAGAAGGTTTGCATTATAACTGAATTTTTGGCAAAAAATACAGATGATGCAGAGATTGGTACATCGGGCTGTAAATCTACAAAGAGGAAACGTCCAAAATCTCTTCCACTAGCTGTTGTTCAAAAGAAGAATAAGAGGCCTGGCCTACAGACATTGGCTTGTAATCTTGGGCAGCCAGCAGAGCAATCTGAAAATGACAGTGAAGAAGTTGGTTCAGAAGTTTTGGAAGGTTTCAAGCTATCTGTTCCTACCACTCAATTCAAAGACATAACAAGCTTTGATAACTTCAACATTTTGGTTGATGGCATGGCTATAGATTCCGAGCTCTCTGAAGACGTTCGCAATAAGTACTACAAGCTATGTTGTAGTCAAAATTCTTTTCTGCATGAAAATATTGTGCATGGTATGAACTTTAAATTGATCGTTGGAGCCATTTCCGAGACTGTCAATATTGCAGATGCCATAAGAGCTTGCAAGCTCACAACACCTCGGGATGAATTTGACAGTTGGGATAAGACTTTGAAAGCCTTTGAGCTTTTAGGCATGAATGTTGGATTTTTGCGAAACAGACTACGCCGGCTTGTGAACCTTGCCTTTGAATCCGAAGGTGCTGCTGACACAAGGAGGTACATTGAAGCTAAAACAGAACGAGCTCAGACCGAGAATGAGATAAGGAATCTTGAGGCAAAACTTGCTGAGTTGAAGGATGCCTCTAAAACATTTGGAGTTGAAATTGAGAGTTTGCAGTCTAAAGCAGAAACCTATGAGCTCAGATTCGAGGAAGAAGTCACTGCTCCATGGTGAGAATTGCCTTTAATAAGATATTCGGATGGTTTCATATTCCCAGTTTTTCGTGTGTTTAATTATGCATAATCTCTCTTTGTATTAATACCAAGATAACAACCTTAGTTTTGTATCAAAGTTATCGCGGTAGGAGGGTTGCTAGATAGTAGGAAATATGTAAACTGAAAACTATTGTAAGATTTATAGTCACTTAGCTTTAACTTATTGTTTGTTCTTCCGGAATATGATGCTTCTGAGACATTGTAGTAATGATGGTATTGCTATTTTCTTCTCTCTTGCCTGATGCTTAATTAAATTAGTTTTATCTTTCTTGGTTTCGCACGTTAATGGGAGAATTATCATCAGGTAAAGAAGAGTAGGCTTTGCTTGGAAGGATTTTGGGCATTTAAATTAGAGACCACTGACCAGACACAACAACAGTACGAGGCAAGTGATGTTCCTGTCTTTGCTGATTTTATTTTCCCTCATGACTTCAAGATTCTCTTTTACTGGTTCATATGGAAGCTTAGAAAGTAACTCTAGTACTCAGTGGTCTGGCAAAAGACATAAGTGGTTCTGTTTGAATGTGTACTAAGATAATAAACTCAGGTTTGTAAGAAATTAATCTTCAATTAAGTCTGAATAAGAAACCTAAACTAAGATTGGTCGGGCCTAAGCAAATAGTCAACAATAATTAACATGGATTTGTAGCATTTTTTATATTTTTGAAGAAAGAAAAATGCAGATGAACAGTAGAGCATTAGCTGTCACATTCATTAACTTATCACTTTGCCAGTCACCCCATTTAGATTAGACTCAAACCTCGCCATTTCTTCCTCCTCTTCCGGCGTTCCCTCCCAACTCCAATGTATAATTTTAAAGATTTTTCTATTAATTCGAATTGTGATATTTTAATACATTAACATCAGAGACATTTTGGAAGAATAAGGGAGATAACTGATAAGGCAAAGGGAAGAAGAGAAAATGTTACTGTAACTTCCAAAAAGTTGGCCTAAAAAGACATGAAATTGAAAACATATCTAAGTTAAAGTGAAAATTACATTACATGAGTAGATCCGAGTCAAAAAAAAAACCATGACCTTAAAAGACAGATCTATCAATTCTGCTCAACATTGGGAAATAAGTTCTTGAACTGCAAACATTTGTACAAACGAACACCCAGAGACCAATTACTCCTAAGTGATAAAAAGAAAAACAACACTCTAATAACCCCAAAGCAAGTAAAAATAAAAAAGAAAGAAAAATATCAAAACCAACCCCATTAGCACAATTTAAAGACCTTCAAATCTCCAAAATAATTAAGAAGCTGAAAGCCACCCCCAATCTTCCTTTCAAAAGAAAAAAAGAAAAAAAAATTTGCTCCACATCTCTCTACAAGTTGTCATCTTCAAGAAATGTAACTATATCCCAATCTCCACATCCCTGCAACTTGACCCTCCTTCACTCAAAAGCTCCTGCAACAAAAAGCATTGACAAAATCAGATTAAACAAATTAAACCCTAAAGTATTAACTTCATAAAGAAAAAAGTGCTATATTTCTCGGTTCATTTTGTTACCTGTGAAGTCTTGCTAACATGGGTCTCTTCATGAACATTAAAACCAGACCTTTTACTGTCACCCATTCTCTCCACAGACGATGCTTCACTCTTTTCAGCCTTTTTGGAACCAATGTGGCTTCTTTTAAGACCCAAAAATCCCTTCCACCTTGTGGAACCCTTTGGAGGCCTGAATGTCACATTAACATCATCATCCTCAACAAGAAGCTCTTCTCTCAAAGTCCTTTGCATTTGATTGCTACAATTATCCTTAAATGGCAAAAGCTTACCCTTAAAGAAAAGCTCATCAGCACTCATCATGGAGTAATTGGTTACTGAGAATTCAAAGTCTGAAGAAACTGGAGCCTCTCTAATTGAACTCCTTTCTTGTTTCATAATCTGCTGAGTCTCAACAAAATCATTTGAGAAAGAGATTCTTGGACTCATTGGGGTGTAATGATGATGGTGACTTTTGTGCTCGGAGTTATACATGTCTAAGCATGCCATGAGCTTTTCAAAACAACATGGAAAAGAAGGGTGAAAAACCAGGAAGAAAACCCTAATAAATTCTCTAGGGACCCTCTTACACTATTACAACTTACCAAGTAGATGTTTATTTATATCTAAGGAAGTAGAGGGGAGCTTGATGTATGGTTTTATTTGAATTCATGCATGTCATGCCCATGATGTGATGTTTTTTGTCATGACATGTTAATTGGCATTCAATGATGACCAATTTTGAAGACAGAGAATCCTCCCAAATGTTTTAATTATTAGTTTATATATCTTTTTTACTGTTTTCTCTCTTGGACTGGATCGATGGGTGAAGTTACTAAGAAGCTTTCCTTTCCTCCAAACTTCTACCACAATCGATAAAAATAAAGATTACTACTAATAAACAACTACTAGAAACTAGTAACCCTCTTTTCAAGAACCAATCCCCCTATGCTTCATGTTTCTGATATACACTTAGAAAACTTTCTACGAAGATTCCAAGAAACAGTCCTTTGTCTTTCCAAACCAGTGAAACCTTTTCTCTTTTTCTTTTCTAGAATTTTATCATATTTATGAACATCACCATAATTTAATGTCCATTACCAATTATCTCACTAGTACACTTTGTTTTGTAGTAGTAATATTTTTGAACCTTATTAAAAATCCAATGGCTAAAAGCAAAGTGGGTTATGGATAGTACCCAATGAGACTGCCTTTTCTGAGTGATTTTCATTGCATTTGGGTGTAAAGACTGAATCATATTTTCACAAGAATAGCATCTGCCAGTGATAACTGATAAGCAACATATATGCATGGATGCACAGTTTACAAACTCAACCATAAATTTTCAATTTCTTTCTATTAAACTTTTAAAGGTGTGGTTCAGTGGGGTCAAAATTCAGAGAGAGCTGAAGCATCATTAATTACTATATGAAGACAATGCATAAATTATTACTAGTATGATAATTTTTCAAAAAATAATTGATGGCGTTTTTCTTTTGTGGAGAAATGGGTGTCATGTAGCCAGATTTAGGGAGGTGGAAACAGTTTCTATTGCTGGCATAGAAAGCAACTGCAGTGTTATTTAAGCGATAGAGTTTGAGGCTTTCAAATAAGTAAAAACTATTATTATTTTTTTATATTTATAGCTCATCAAATCAAAGTTGCATTTTTTTTCCTTTTGACAAAGTAATTTTAATTTATTTTATTTTATTTTTTAAAAAAGTTGCAGTCTTGCAGTGTCCAGAAGAGAGAAGGAGCTGCCAAAGTAGGGGATTGTCTTAGCATTTGCTATTGCTTGACCCTGCTTTGACTTGTAAGTAAAATACCAGTGAAATGAGCTGGCGATACCGACGGTTCAAAAGGACCACGTGATCTGGGGTTTGCTTTCCCTTTAAAATTAAAAAATGCTACACTTTTTCTTTATCTCCATATCTTCAGATTTTGTACATGTTATTACTTGTTATATTAACACTTTTTTTTTTGAGGTATTCTGTCTTTGATGCTGTCTTTGATGAGTTTAGAAGGGTTAATCTGTCTTAAACTAATAAGTGTTTGGAAATTAAGGTTGGTTGAGTTGTTAAGCCTTTGGACCTAAGCTTGAAAGATTTGAAGTTCGAGTCTTGTTAATAGTTCTCATTGGTGGGTGGATGATCTATAAGTACCACAGTAAGCACTCTGTGAAATTTGTGGCATGTGCTGCCTCTGACCCTGGATTGAGACAATCTCTCTTCACCTAAACTTTCATTTACCAAAAAAAAAAAAAGAAACTAACAAGTGTTTGGTTGGGGTAGTAAACCGTTTCTTTATAGGGTGAAAATACGAGTTCAATCATCCGAAAATGAATAATCCAAGGATTAGTCTCGAATTTTTAAAACTCGGGGTAGCCTTAGGTCATACAAAAGTATAAACGAAAACAAGTTTTTAAGGCCTTGAGAGGGTCTGTAATTAAGGTAAAGCAATTTCGTAGAGCAAGAGACGCAAACTGATTTAACAATCAACTTCCAACTAGTTCTTCTCTATGTTGTATGCTGGAAGTGGAAGAGAGATCACGTGGTCACGTGCAGACCTCTTTTCTCTTCCTAACATAATGGTCTTTGTCTTGCACTACAAAATCAGATGACAACTACAAATCATGAGTCATTGAGGATTATCTTCTGCTGTCAACTTTTTTTTTTCTTTTCCAAACTCTCTTTAATTTATCAGTTGTGAACATGGAAGAAAGTAAGAAATCCACTTGAGAAAAAGATTTCAGAAGTATCCAAAATGCAATAGTATCTTCATTTAAATCATGGAAGAATAGATAGAACTAAAACAAATATATTGCACATGTTAGAAAAACTATCAATCCCCACCAACCCTTATCTCTTCATCGAGCTCTTAAAAGCTTTTCCTTTTGCTGATATATATACTAGGCTTTTTCCAACTGTTCACTAGGAATTCTTAACCTATTTGGCATTAAACAATGCAAGAAATGGAATTTGGGTTGTTTGCAAGCTTTCTTGAAGAAAACAACAATAAATTGATGTCGAGATCTAATTACTTTAATCAACAATTTGTTTAAATTAGGTCTAGAATCTGGCAAAGATCATATATTCATTAGGATTTTTTGAGTATGCGGATCAGGGTTTTTATTATTTTTACTTTGCAAAAGATCATGGTGAGCAATGGACAATGGTAGGTCTGTAAGTAACATGTGGGGCGGAAAGAAAGAAAAAGATAAGAAATCAAAGAAAGAATACAAACAAAGAAGACTGATATTATCTATCTGCAAATGCTTTTTCAAATTGAGATTGAAAATTTTTACTCATAAAAGGACATGGTTGTCACTCACATGACTCAAAAAAAACTTTGTAATATAATTTTTGGTTCTAAGATATTTAGCCAAATAGGGTTAAGACACTTGGTGGATTCTCATGAATCAATGCCTGCTGAAGAGGACCAGTCAAAACTCCCCACATTTGAATCCCCAAGACAGTCTTTGGCTTTGGCTGTGGCTGGCTATTATTAGGGGGCTGGGTCGCTTTAATTTACAACTTCTATTAATATTTGAGCGGAATGAGTTCAATGTTATTTAAGTAATGTTTAGGTTTCGAGTCCTTGTAAAATCCGACTTGTAAATGGAGAAAACATGTGTCGAAAGAGCTTTTCCATTTGCGATTCAGAAAACAAATATCGGGAGAGTTTTCGTCATTTGGGATCCGACACAACTTGACTCTAAAATTTTTAAAAAAATAAAAATAATAACAGTAGCTTTTGGCCTTTGGGGGATTCATCTAAGCTTTACTGTCTCCATTTTGGTCTCCTGTCTTGCTAGCAACAGCTTGGAATTTTATTGCTACTAGTAAATACAATAGTAATAATAACAATACAAAAACCAAAACCCTATTCTTTTATCTCTTTCTTAGTGGATGGGGTTTTTTCACTGTTCTTCTTCTTCCCACGAGAGACATTGTTTAATGTGCAGAAAATCCCCTGTGTGCATAAATATTTGTGCTCGTTTCCCAATGTTGGATCAGAAGAGAAGGAAAACGAAACTCTCTCTAGTTGAGTGAAAACTGTGTGAACCAAACTAAAGTATTGTTGCCTTCCATTGTAAAAATTTTGGGGGATTAAAGTACGGAGGAGTACATGTGGGTCTTTCTTTTTTTTCTTGTTATATTCTCCATTCGTGGGGGAGCTGCCAAATTCGACCGAAGTTTGGTTCCTCCCCTGCCTTAAATTAAACCAATTTTTTGTTCTTTAATAATTAATCAAAAAATACCCTTTGTTCCAATTAGCAAAATGGACCAACATTTCACGTTTGTTTTGGAAACAAAATTTCAAGGCCCAAGTTATTGCAGACCAAGATTCACTTCTTTGGGCTTTTACCTTAAAAGCCTGGTTTATGTTAGGCTGCAGAAATTGAATACATTGCAAGGATGGAAATTCAGAGAAAGATATATATAATTACCCTAATTTCTTATTATAACCCATTAAAATTCAGAGAAAGATATAATTATTACAAAATCTGGATTGAAATAAGCAGGAAATGGAAGTTAAGAAATTAAGCTTCATTTCTGAGATATATACATATCTGATTATCAGTAGAAGTAGAAGTAGTTCATATATAGTTGCAGCTTGATTCTTGCATGCATGGCTGAAAAGTGAAAACATATATTGCAGTAAGAGTTTGAAGATGGTCACCAATCACTTTGATTGATTTTCATATGCAAGCGTTGTTGAGCAAAATTCACCAGTTTTTCCATCTCTTTTCCATTTTCAATATGACCGTTGTGATTGGAATCTACCTCTTTCATTCCTTGCTGTGCCTTCCACCATCCAAACCGGACCCTGAGGCTTTGGAGGGCGTCTTTCAGCTCTTCCTGGCTGATCCGCCCGTCACGATCAGCGTCGAAATTGTGGAGCCAGGCTTTGAATTCATCCACCGTCATACTCATTTCCCTAGAGGGATGAAACTCAATACACTTGATTGCCATGTCTCTGTGGTAATATTGGAAGAAATGAATTGCAATATTATCATTATGTGCTTGTCATAGTTTTCTTTTATGGCTGTTAGCTGAATTGCTCTTTAAACTTTACATAAAGAGATGCTTGAATAGATTGATTTTGGTGGAGAACAGAATATATCTATCACCATTGGTTGGCAATAGGCATTTTTCTCTTCCTATTGCTGTATTGGCATCTTTTAGTACATCTTTATATGGTCTTTTCTCTGTTCAAATCCATTCAACTTTATTCTGAATTATGGGAGAGCAGAACCAATCAAAATATAGCATTTCTTTGAGTTTTGACTGCCCTATCTATATATACCTCTTATTCAGGTTGTTAATCTTGAAAAATGTTTTGACTTGAGCAGCCCAAAATTCATAAAATTTACTAGAACATAGTTGACATATCTTTTATCCATTGCTGCAAAAACTTCAGAATAGTGTTTTGCTTGTGCTAAATCCTACTAATTTGCAGGTGAATGTAAAATTACTTTATATATACTGAACTCTAGACTAGGGGGCAGTCACTTTTCCAGTTTCCTCTGTTTTTCAAGCAACTTAAATATGATATATTGAGTAAGTTACCAGCCAGGTATTTAGCAATCTATATTTCAGTCAACAATATTATCCAAGATATAGTAATAAATAAGATATATGGTCTTTCAAGAAATTAAAAGTACTAAAATTAACTAGCTGGACATTGGAAATTGAGAATAAAATTCTATTCCACATGCCAATTGAACATTATCAGATACCGAGAGTCTTAGTACTTCTCCCAAAAATAATTAAAAAAATAGATGAAAGTACATCGACCTAGATTATTGCAGCCATGTAAACCATTGATTAATGGTTTCTTTTCTTCTTCTTGGGGAAGGGTTACTTACAATTACATTGGGACAATAATTTCAAAGCTTTTAGTAGTAATTTTTTGACCTGTGGAGCAGGACTTTCTAGGAAAATGAGGTTTAAGCTCTTAGCAAATC
Organism: Corchorus capsularis; assembly: GCA_001974805.1. NCBI lineage: Eukaryota > Viridiplantae > Streptophyta > Magnoliopsida > Malvales > Malvaceae > Corchorus > Corchorus capsularis. The sequence continues at coordinate 62,539 of AWWV01014468.1, forward strand.
TATGAAGTTCTTGTTTCAACTACAAGGTTCCTTTTTACCACTAATTCCAAGTTATTGGAAAAATCTTCAACAAAGTTATTAACAAGAAGAAAGAAAATGTATACTTCATCTCATGGCAATGCAAAATATACACCAGCAGGGTATCCAGCAACAGCCATGAATGTACCTCATCATCCCCATGTCTCACCTTTCCATGGAACAGCAGCAAGTGCTGCAGGATGGTCTACGGGCCTTTGCCATTGTTGCGATGACCCTGCCAATTGTGTCATTACTTGTTTCTGTCCATGTGTTACTTTTGGACAAATTGCTGAGATAGTTAATAAAGGCTCTATCTGTAAGTTTACTACATTCTTTTATACTACATGTTTTGTGCTCCTTAATAAATTTGTTTGGAAAAGAACTAATTTTGGTCTTAATTTCGCGGTATAATATGCAGCTTGTGCAGCAAGTGGTGCAGTTTATGGATTGCTGGCTCTTACAGGGTTATCATGCTTGTACTCTTGTGTTTATAGGTCAAGATTGAGAGGGCAATATGACTTGGAAGAGGCTCCTTGTGCTGATTGCTTAGTTCATTTCTGCTGTGAGACTTGTTCACTTTGTCAAGAATATAGGGAGCTCAAGAACCGTGGCTTTGATATGGGAATTGGTAATTTACCCTTTTGCTTGCCTTTTTCCTTGATTTTTATACTATCTGATAATTAGTATTTACAAGCTCTCTGTCATTTTCACCTGTCCTGTTCTTTACTACTCAGAAAGTCATTTCTAGAAGCTTAAAATTAAGAGTAGTAATAAATAATAATGTCAGCAGAACAGTAAAAATTGATAAACTTTCTAACATACTGTCATAGGAAAACCTTATAATGATATTTCAATTTTCATAAAATTATTGATTAATCAATGTTCTGATTCAAGGTTGGAACGCAAACATGGATCGACAAGGCAGGGGGGTCACAGTTGCTCCTGTTGTAGGACGAATGGCCAGATGATACTAAATATAGCAACATTTTCAATCTCTCTTCTGCTCTATGCAACATATGTGGATTGTTTAGTTTTTAGTTTAAGCTAGCTGTTTCTGATTTCTGCTTTTTGATCTGAAAACTATGCAAACTGTTTGACTATTTTTCAATAGATTGAATGCCTTTATTACAAAAGTGGAAAGACAGAACAGAAGCATATAACTAATTAGTATGTTGGGACATAGATTAGAGTTGCTAACATTTTTACTTTACATATAGGCATATAGCTTCCTAATGAGAGGCATTCAATCTATATTGAGTTAGTTGCCTAACCATGTCCCTTATTATAGTAATGAACTAGCAGGAAATAAAGAACTTTGGGGTTAATTAGTTTTCCCATTTTAGAAGGCATGAACACAAGATTACTTTGATGGCTTCATGGTTCGAGTCATCATAGTCATAAACTCATTCATATCAATCAAACCATCCCCATCAGCATCCACTGCTCGAATCATTTTCCGACAAGAATCCAAACTACACCTCTCTCCCATCTTCTTAAGCACTTTCATCAACTCTTCTGCACTTATTTTCCCATCGCCATCCAAATCATACACCCGAAATGCGCTTTGGATATCATTGGCATTGACCCCTTCTCCCATGTTTCTCATCATCTCAGTGAACTCCTTGAAGTTGACGAAGCCATCCCCATCGGTGTCAATGGCACTAAATGCCTTTGCCATTTCTGTTTCTGCCATTCCTTTGCCTAGTACTTTCAAAGCTGACTTGTATTCCTCTTTCGAAATCTTACCATCTTTATTTGTGTCGAATTTGTCGAACACCCATTTCATTTCTTCCACATTGGGTTGGTAAGTCTTCGATGACACATTAGACTTTTGTCTTTCCAACTGATGAGTTGGTTTTCTGGACAATTTCTTTTGAAACCCTCCATATTTGAACTCAATGAAACTCATTCTCGACATTTTCTTGGCTGTTTTTCGTATGTAGGAAATCCAATATTGAACTGATTTAGTCTGATACGAACTCCAATGTCAGATATATACCTCTCTATATAATAACCTTGACAACTTGACATTTCCTTCTTACCTAATAAGGAATCAAAGTGTCTTTAAGATCAAATCGAATCTATCTTTTAATTTGGTATTTTGATTCCGAAACTGACCATTTTCATCCATACAAGTTGAGATTCCACGCGGAATTTCCAATGGTGTAACACAAAAGACTTACCGTACTTACTACAACTTACTAGGGCCAAAGGCAAAAGCATAAAGAAGATTATTCTTCCACTAGTTTTGAATCATAAGGCAATAACATAAAAAAGAGGTCCCAATTCGACTCACCTTTCAGCAAGGATTGATGTCAACTATATATACAAAGTAAAAGATGAATTGGAACGAATCGATAGTTCTTTCGAGGAAATTACGTGCAGAATAACAGGGAAAGCCAAACTAGACGTAGGAACAGTGGATTTGGAAGCCTTGCTTTACAAGGCTGCTTTTATAAACCACACGGATATACCATAAACAGGGCAGTTTAAGTTCTTTTGAAACATGATTTGCTAAAAGCGTGAAGGGATTCATGATGCAAATTTGTCCACTCTGAAGCATTTTTGGTGCTTAGTAGGATGCAGAGGAGGAATCTAGCTAGAAAGACTTGTTCAAACTCGATAAATATAATCATTATATAAAGGGAAAAGAAGACAATGGCCAAAAAAAAGGTAAAAGAAGACAAAACTGTTCAAAACAATGGACTTTTGTAGTGGTTGAGGACATTGTTTGTATTCTATTATATCAAACAAACAGTCACTAGTTACCCTCTGTGGCAAGAAACCATAGTTGCTGTGACTCAAAATATCTCACAAATTAAAGGGTAGTTGCCAAATTCTAATAGAAGGATCCTTGCTTTTGATTTATGAGTAATTTATCATCTAAATTTGCTTCAAAATCCATGAAAAACAGTCTAAAAGCCATAAAATTTTGCTTTGTTTCTTTAAAAGACCATTGCATAAACTAGGGTAAAAAGCCTGTATTACACCTTCGTCATTGGTGGTTTTCATGTTAAAAAAACTCAACCAGACGAAGCAGGCCCAAAACTTAAAGAGAGCCCTTAGCCCTATACAACACAAACCCAAAGTAAACAAAATTTTGACCATTTGAACTCCAAAAGGAAGAAAAAAAGAAAAGAAAAGGAAAACAACTACTAACCATTTAAGTCTATAGCTTAAACAAGCTAATTAACCAGAATTACTGATGTTAATCCCTGATTTTGCTCTCTTCTTCCTCTTCATTTCCTGCATTGATTCCAGTCAGCTGCTTGGCTCTTTTTGCTTGCACTGACCAATCTGTTTTAGCCACAATTATGATCATGACAACAGCACAAACAACCTGGGCAGCAAATAAGCCCAACCAAAGGCCCAATAAGCCTATTTTCATCACGAAGCCCATTAAAATTGCTATAGGCAATCCAATGGCGTAGAAAGATCCCAAGTTAATATTGGCACCCAACGTCGGCCGAGCACTCCCTCGCAACACCCCACAGCCGGTGGTTTGTGGGCAGTTCCCTATCTCACACAGCCCTACCACCGGCATCACCGTCGCCGTCAACGTCAAAATCGCTTTATCGTTTGTAAAAATCCGTCCCCATGCATTCCTCATTGTTGTCATGAACGACATGGCTATGAAGCTAGTGAAAACAGCACATGTTAATGCAACCATTGACGACGTTTTAGCTTTGCTCGGTTGGCTTGCTCCCAACTCGTTCCCAACCCTAGTCGACACGGCGAGGCTCAAAGACGAAGGGAAGATGTAAACAAGTGACGTTACTTGGATTAAGATTCCCATCGTCGCGACTGCCTCTGGGGCGTTCGTTAAAAGTCCCGAAAGAACTATCATTAGTTCATACCACCACCATTCCAAGCAAACAGAAACGCAACTAGGTATAGCAAGGCAAAGAATCGGCTTCCATTCGCCAAAGCATTCCATTGACCAACCTTGCCAAGTTTTATCACAAATGCCAGAGAAGAACAAGTAAAGCAAAAGGGTGATCAGTAAATTGAAATCTGTCAAGGCAACTGCAACAGCGATGCCTTGAATCCCAAGGCTGAGATGATAGACAAGGATGTAGTTGATAGGACCATGCAAAGCAAGGGAAAAAGCTGCACTTAACATTAAAGGGAGGGTTATGTTTTGGGTTCGAAGGTAAATTCTGAGAGGGTTTATAAGAGATTGAAAGAGTAGATCTGGGAGTGAGAATGCCAGATATGTTGAAGCAACTGAGGTTATAACTGGGTCTTGACCACAAAACAGAAGGATCGGCTCGATGTTTAGCCAGAGCAACGAGATGGGCAAACAGGTTAATGTGAGAATGGCTATGGTGCGTTGGAGGGTTTGGCCCATAAGAGGCCATTGTTTGGCTCCACATGCTTGAGAAGAAATAGCTTCCATCCCCATTGCAAGGCCAGAAATGACAGAATAGCCAGTAATGTTGGCAATGCCAATTGAAAGAGACCCTCCTGCCAATACTTCTTTCCCCAATTTCCCCATAAAAAACATCGATATGGCTGATTTTCCATAGATGAGAAGACCGGTGAAGATCATGGGCAGAGCTATGGCATAAAGCTGCTTGATCTCTTCAACAACCTGAGAGTTACACAAGGAGAGAAAAAAAGATATTTTTTGGCATTGGATTTATCTCCCTTTTTTTTTACCTACTAAAAAGCAAGTAAAAACAAACCAAAAGTACAAAGAACAGTAAAGAAAAATACAAGGAAACAATGGCGTCATCACCATAAGGGAAAAAAAACTAACCTTTGAGAGTGATGGTCGCCAAGCTTTACACTGGCATTGAAAGAAATCTTGCTTCTCAGCTGAAGCATCATCCTTGACACATTCTTCAGCATGCAACAAAGGGGTAGTAATAGAGATTGCAATTCCTTGATCACTCATTTTTTCTCAAAATCAAACAAACCCTGGAAGAAAAAAGGCAGCAAAACCAGGGTTTTGAGTTTTGAGTGTAAAAACCAAGTGAAGAAAAGGGTAAAAATCAGTCCTGCCTCTCTTTTTTGTAGTATATATAGGTGTATCTGGTAGTAGCTAGAGATGGGTGTTGAGTGTTTTTTTTTCCCTTTTTTCTTTCCTCAGCTTTTTAGAGAAAATGAAAAGGGGGGGTAAGGAAGGAGAGAGAGGAGGGTAATTAGTTAGGGTTTGGTGGTGAGAAATGGAGGAGAGTGGGGGAGGGATAAGGAGAAAAAGAGGAGGCCATGCGGGTGGTTCGTCCTTTTCTTTGAAATAAAAGAGGTTTTGTAAGTTTTTGAAAACAAAAAATGGGTGGCTGGCTGGCAGTCCCTCCAAATGCCAAACATGGAAAGCTGTCAACACATCATCAAACTCTCTGTAAATCCCCAAAACATCCACTGTTCTGTCTCCCCTTGGTCCCTTTTGCCCCCCTACCCCTCTCCCCCTTGCTCATATTCTAGGGGTGCCTCTCCTATGGTTCCAATTTTTCCCCTTCCCATTTTCCTTTTCTTTTCTTTCACCTACCTACTCTCATAGGGGAACTTCCTTTCCTTCATATATAGTTCATACTCATAGTCTCATGCATTGAAGGTTTGGGTTATAACAATGCATTACATCTCAATATTGTACCAATACATAGATGAAGGTCCAAAGTGTATATGAATGTAGGCAATGTGTGGATTATAGGGTAATTAAGTCATGACTTCGAGGGCAAAAATGAACATATTTTTAAACGGTTACAGTTAACAGATTTTCTCGATTCATTTAATATTTTTTACTCATTCAGTACATTGAAAATCACGCCGAACGTCATGATTAAGAATCTTGAACTTTTAAACACTTGTTAGAATTCATTTAGTTCCATTGATGAATTTAGAACTGTTAGCTAAGCATCCACAGAGAAAAGCAAAACTAGAATAAAGAGTCTGAATCGTTCACGAAAACCACGTGACTGTCACAGATAATATCTGTGAAAAGTGAATGGTTTGAAGGAGAAATGCACCAACTATTCCATTAATTTCAATATTTGCTTTTTCCTCAATAAGATCTTAGACACTTTGTGACCTATATATTAATTGATGAAATAACATTGGTACACACTTAATACTCACTTCTCTCACAGTCATATGAAACGATAACTTACTCTAATTACTTGAACAATGAGAGAGGTGTATTGTTAACAGCGTACTATAAAATTATTCATTTCCATATTAGTAATTACCTATTTGGCTATTTCAAATATTGAAGGATTTTTCTTAGAGGTTTAAGAAGGATGGGGAAACATTTTGAGAGCTAGCTAGCTAGGGTTAAAAACAAGCTTGAAAATTCATTTAGTAGCTAGCTAGGGTTAAAAACGAGCTCATTCAGTACATTGAAAATCACGCCGAACGTCATGATTAAGAATCTTGAACTTTTAAACACTTGTTAGAATTCATTTAATTCCATTGATGAATTTAGAACTATTAGCTAAACATCCACAGAGAAAAGCAAAACTGAAATAAAGAGTCTAAATCATTCACGAAAACCGCGTGACTGTTACAGATAATATCTGTGAAAAGTCAATGGTTTGAAGGAGAAATGCACCAACTATTCCATAAATTCATTTAATTCCATTGATGAATTTAGAACTATTAGCTAAGCATTCACAGAGAAAAGCAAAACTGGAATAAAGAGTCTGAATCGTTCACGAACACCGCGTGACTGTCACAGATAATATCTGTGAAAAGTGAATAGTTTGAAGGAGAAATGCACCAACTATTCCATTAATTTCAATTGCTTTTTCCTCGATAAGGCCTTAGACACTTCGTGACCTATATATTAATTGATGAAATGACATCAGTACACACTTGATACTCACTTCTCTCACAGTCATATGAAATGATAACTTACTCTAATTACTTGAACAATGAGAGAGGTGTATTGTTAAAGGCGTACTATTCATTTCCATATTAGTAATTACCTATTTGGCTATTTCAAACATTGAAGGATTTTTTTTAGAGGTTTAAGAAGGATGGGGAAACATTTCGAGAGCTAGCTAGCTAGGGTTAAAAACGAGCTACCGATGGGTTTAATATAAGACACACCTGTATGGATGGCCTGGCCACGTGCCTATAACAAAGAAAAGTTTGCATGCCTTTGTTTTTTAGCTTTGGAGTTGGAGGAATTGGGAACACACTTTGCATAATTTGCATGCCTATGGACTTTGTGGAGGGCCATTTAGCACACACATGACTACAGTTCAAGGAGAGGTCGCCATTGATTTGTTTTTGGTGGGTACATATATCCTCGACTTTGTTTTGAATTAAAGGAAAGAAAAAACTTCCATTTTTTATTGTATTATTACTATTTCTTATTACTTGTTTTAAATACACTATATATGTATTGACATGAATATATATATTAATTGTGGAAATAATATATAGTATATTATCTACTTCCTTCTCTGATCCCATCTTCTCTTCTCTCATCTTCATGTGCGTGGGGCTATAGGACACGTCATAGAAAAAATAATGATAAAATTAATTATTTAGTAGTAACAATCTCTTTTTTTTTCTTTTTTTTTTGGGTGAATTTTTGTTAGGACACGCATTTTCCATATTTTAAACTTTTATAGCTAGCAATACGATCGATCTTAATGAGTAATATATATGTCGATAGATTTTGCAAAACGAAGACTATATATGTGTATATGTTTATTTTTTTTGCTACAATATGTGCATATGCTTATTATATATGAGGTTGACTAGATCTCATGGTTGGTATCCTAATTTCCATTAACATATGGAGGTCTCTGTACTGCATAAAAATATTTAATATTTATGTTATTAATTAATGTACTTAAAAAGTGATCAATTTAGTACTCATAATATTGGGTCAGTTTAGTTCCTGTGCTCAAAAGATTGAGTCAATTGAGTTCAATTGATATAAAGGCATGCACAGTGAGGACTCAATTAACCCAAACTTCCTAGTTCATGAACTAAATTGACTCAATCTTGTGAGTATAAGGACTAAATCGGTTGCCTTTTGAATACATGAATGAAATTTAACATTTTTGTGCAATATAAGGACCTTCCAAGTATTTTCACCAAAAATATGACCAATTTATGGGCACATCCAATATCAACATTTTCATCCATTAATTCTTATACCAATTATTTCTTTCTTTTTGGCACGACGAAGCTAGAAAGAAGAATACATTTGAGAAAACCTATCAATATCCACGAAACAAAAAGCAAATCAAAGAAAAAAAAAGGGCCTTCAATATTTTTCTTTTCAACCTCGTATAAAGATTATGTATATATGTCTCTATATATGTATAATTATATAGAATAATATATGTTCAACTAATTTTAATTTTTTTTTTGAAGGATATGTTCGCCTAATTATAAATTTGGATCATGAATCATGACATATATCCAACCAAGAAATCCATCATTAATTCTTTTTATATATATGGTCCTTTATATTCATAATCAGTCTTCCTAATCAATCAAACTGTGGGTGCCTACTAAAACCAATGGACTTCTAGAGCAAATAAAGTATAAGGGGCCAGAGCAAATGGCCACAACAGTAAGGCCAATGAGCAAGGACCCTTTAATTTTTGTTCTTAGGGATACTTGATTTTAATTTCCAATCGTTTCCCTTGCTGTTGAAAGAGGGAGATGGTGTAGGGACAAATATCACAGATATAAGAGTCTTTTCTGTCTCATTTCTTCCCCTCTATTGGACATGGCCTTATGGACTTTCCCTTGTGGAAAAAGAGAAATATTGGGTTTTCTTCATTGATTGACTCAAAAAATGGGTTTTTAATTTTATTTGCTCTATGAATGGGGAAAGATATTTCTTACAAGACTGAGTGATGATCGAGTTGAAAAGTCTGAAACTTCTAGCTACTATATTTTATAACAAAGGAGACCCACAAATTTTCATTCAATTCCCAAATTCCAAAGCTCATGCTATTGGGGCCCTGCCACATGCATGATCCCATGCAAAAGCCAATTGTTGTTTGAGTAAATTTTGGGGCATATCCATATACCTTAAATAGCATATCATTATTGTTTTTGGTTGATTAAATTTTTTTTCCCATATTGAGAATTAACTTATCTTATAGTATCTCTTAGGCCTTTTTCTTTCTGGTTTCATCTTTTCTTTAACATATTTAGGTATTACACAAGCTAAACTAAAGTTTTTTCCTTCTTTCACATGCATGTTGGGATATATGCCGATCAGAAGATCCTACTTAATTAATCAATGAAGGGAAAGCCTTCAATCAAAAGTTTGAAACAATTAAGGTTAGGGGAAGAATAATGAACTCATGATCTTTTGTCATTATTTCTTTTTGGCTTAATGCTCTTTTTGCCCATTGAACTTGTATAATTTGGACGTTTTGCCCTCAAAACTTTAATTTTGGATGTTTTACCCCTGAACTCGCAATTTGGAGCCACGTCTCTCAAATGGTAGGTGTGACGGCACCGTCATATTGCTAACGTGGGATTGCCACATCAAACCAAAAAGTGCCACGTGGCAAGATAACGTCGGACCAAAACGTTGACATAACATTACCAAGTGGCATTTTTGTGCCAACGTGAAGACGCTGTCACGTCTACTGTTTGAGAGGGACTAATGTGGCTCTAAATTGTAAGTTTATGGAGTAAAACGTTCAAAAGTAAAGTTTAGGGGATAAAACATTCAAATCGCACAAATTCGAGGGGCAAAAAAGGGATTAAGTCATTTCTTTTTGTTCAATGATTGAAGACAAAGGGAGAAGAGATAAGTTCTGTCTTTCATCATCATGCTCTTAATTATTAGTGAAACTAAATTGTCCTTTTAAATAACTTTTGTGATGAATGAATTACTTGTTGGGTTATTTTTTGCTCTAAGAAATTAATGTAAATTCAAGTAGCTATAGCCTTAGCTGGGCAAAGGAGACATAAGATTTAATTTCTCTTGAAAATGGGCAAATGATCAATGGGTCCTTAGAGACAGCTTTGGCCCTCCAAAGACCTAAAATTAGGTTACAAAAAAAGTATAGAAGCTACATGAAAAAAAAAAGTACTAGTATATTAGAATCTACTACAATCACTATGTGGTACAACATTTTTATTTAATTGCTATTTGCCAATGTTTTTGGCCCCATACAAAGACAATTAGAAAATCATAGTCATATCAATCAATTTCTCAGCTTCCCATCTGCACAGCTGCTCATTTGATCCCTGACAGCCCCTGCTTTTCGCAAGGGGACAGACAAGTCAACATTGCAACAGCCCTTCGGATGAACTTACAGCCCTTCGGATGAACTTACAGCCCATCGGCTACCTTGACTCTAAGTATCCTAAATAAATATACACCAAATTGGGCTGGAGAAATTGGCTCATCCCAAAAATTTGGTTTATGGTGGCCCAACCCAAATCATACATCCTTCAAAAGTTTCTTTTTTTTTTTTTTGTCCAATCCTTCAAAAGTTGAAACTGCCTGGGTTTGCAGGAAAAGCAAAGGCAGCCTTCTTTCTGTTCATTTCTTTATTCAAACAAGTTTGTTTTCTCATCTCATGGAAGAGATAATGCACACAAAAATCCAATGAGTGTGCAAAGACGCAGAGGCGCGGAAGACGGTTATACTAAAACAAAAAAAAAAAAAAAAAAAGACTCCAGAAACAAGAATAACATTCAATATCAGTGACATGATTCATACACCATGTTTCATGCTGCTTTAACTGCTGTAAAGAGTGCCAAGGATCAAATCCTCCGTTCACATTTTCAGAATTGCTGAAGATTGAAAATCGTCATAAAATCTCGGAAATCTGCAAACAAAATTGAAGTTTGAGTTAATACCACATAGGTTAATCAATAACCTCAAGGTTTCCAAACCCCAATTGCCAATGGGCAACAGATTATATATACACTTGGAAGTTGAAAAAGTAGTGAACCACATAGGTTAATCAATAACCTCAAGGTTTCCAAACCCCAATTGCCAATGGGCAACAGATTATATATACACTTGGATGAAAAAGTAGTGAAGATAAAGTTGTGAGTGCAACTAGTGGATTGGCATCTTTGTTAAGTTAATGCCATCTTATTATTTACTGATATACATAAATCAAAGAAGAAGAGCAAGTTCTGTACTTACATTTATGGGCATCTCAGCTATATTAAGGCCACTGCTTTCTTCTAAGCTTTTAAGAGTTACCACTTCACCCCCAACAACCATGTTGATCACAATTCCATCTGCTTATATCATAATGAAATCACTGAGGAAATTTAAAAGTTAAAATGTGTGTGAATAATAGAAGACAGTGGCAGGGAAGGAACCTGCTGCCAAACATGAAGTCAATCGCCTCGTATATGTTTCCTGCAAGCGGGTTCAAGTAGAAAAGAAAAGTTACAAAAGGCAAATCTTGAATACATGGTTTTGACAAGCAACATATAGTAACACACAAAAACAAGTTCAAAGTAAATGAATTGTTCTAGTGTTCCATAACCAGAAATAAGCTTGTAGCCCAGAAGCAGAACACACAACCACCTTATTAGCTTTGCCGAAACAAGAATACCTCATAATGACAGTAAATTAGTAATCAAACTTTGAAACTAGCAAACAATGTTGAAAATTGCTTCTGATATTGTATAAAAATTTGGCCTATGGCTATGATTCAAAAAGTTCCAATTATTTCTACATCAGTGAACACCTTAATCAGATAAAATACCCCAAATAATAACGTAATTAAGCAGACCAAAGTATGAAATTTCATCCTTGATAATCAATGATTCAATTTCACAGCCATTAAGGAATCTTTAACTCTGTATTAGGCTAATAGCAACCAACATCCAATTGAATTACCAAATCACAATTCCAAACAAGAGCTTAAGAGAAAGAACAAATGAGAATTTTGTACCTTCTTTGTTGGTAATTCATAATTAATCAAAACACGAGCGGAGATAGGAGATTCCCCAGAAGCAACAAGTGGAAGGCAGGTATCCGTTACAACAATCATACATGATTCCTGCTCATCATTTCCAACTTCATGACCATCTCCTGTCTGAACCGTAACTTGTTGGTTCCATTTCGCTGTCGCTTCCCTAAATTTCTCCAGGATTGAACTCCGTTCTGCTTCAGCTTGGTCACTGTACTGCCGTATAACAATATAATAACATAGAAGTTTGAAAGTCAAAATGGTATTATAGTCTATAATTTGATAGTAAAATCATTGCCAATACAGAAAAAAAATACCAAAGAGGACAAGGAAATGTAAGGGAGGTTGGAGACGGCGGAGCAGACGGCGTCGAGCTCGTCACGTGAGCTGCAACAGACTACTATCGGAAGGCCCGTTCGTCGACCCGCCACCCCTAGGAGGTCAATTAACGTCTCCTGCAAATTTTGATTCCCTTTTATTGAATTCAAAACTTAGAAAAAGTTAAAAAAAAAAAATGTTATGAAATTGTAATCGGAATATGAAACCATTTTGAATTGGAGTCTGTCAACAGCAACGTAAAAATGGCGAAGTTGATTGGAAGAACTGGAAATTGGAATGGAACAAATTAAAGAAAATTAGGATGACAATCGAATAAATATAACTAAAATATCAATAAATAAAATGGGTAAATACCTGAAATTGGAAGGGAATTGTGAGGGAGGAGATGAAGCTTCGATTGCATCTATAGCCATGGTAGTTTCTTCTCTTTCTGTTCCAAACTGCGGCCCTTTATCGATAACTCGGACCTTATTTGATTAACGCGGTCGGGAAATCTAAAAAGTCGACGAGTTGAGGTTGGAAAAGCGTTCAGTCGTTCACTTTGAGCTTTTTGTCAATTTCAGCTAATCAGGATTAATTTCAGATTTTTGTCTTCAAATGTTTTATGAGTTAAAATTAAAAGAAAATCATCACATCACATCACATAAATAATAAATACTCTCTCCCATTCAAAATAATTGCAACATTTCAAGATTTGCAGTCATTCATATTAAGTGCAACATTTTATAAAACCAAGGTAATTTGTAATTTGTTTCCATATATATCCCTACTTGTGTTGGTTAGGTAGTTGAATCTTTAATTATCTTGGGATATTGGGAAGGGAGAGAAGAATTTTATCTAATTGTTTATTAAATTTTTTGAAGGATAAAAATGTCATTTTAAGTGACTTTTTACTAAATTTAAAACCATTTAATCATTGTCTTGATTTGTGTAATATTCCTAGTGTTGCACTTATTTTGAATGGGAGGGAGTAATAAATTAGCTAATACCTGCAAGTTAAGCAATCGTTTAAGAATGGATTAACTCTATATGTAATTTGACCCAAAAAAGAAAAACTCTATATGTAATTTATCATTGTTTATAGAATCATTCTTTCATACTAAATTCGAATATTCGCTTTCTTTTTGTTCTGTTGGCGATTAATTAATCTAAACTAATGTTTTTTTGGCCAAAAAAAATATATAAACTAATGTTTATAAACTTGTTTAAGTAGAGGGGACAATATCTAAAATGGACCTATTTGAAAACTTATCTTTATTCTTTTTCCATTTTACTACCTAATTAAGTAATTATCATTTGTGAGAAAGAAATGAAATTCAATTGGAGTTTTTTTTTGGCCGTAAGTTGAATTGGAGTTTGAGCATTAAATGTAGTACTATAAGTTAGCTATATTAGGTTTTTTTTTTTTGGGGCAAATATATTAGGCTAATTATTTTCCCAATTTTTGTGTTAATGATTTGCTAACAGACTTCTTAGAATTTACTATGTTGTTTCACCTTATATATATATAGTATAGTTATAGTATATTCTAGTATTAGAGATTTTAAATTTAGAAATTTGAGATTATATTAATACTTTTGCAAAAAAAAAAAAAAAAGACACTTTTTCATGAGATGGGTTGCAACTTTTGGTTGTAAAGTAGTGTTGGTTAATTTTGTGGAGCAAGACATAATGGAGGTTATCACGTTCAAGAATGACGAGTCAAGCAATTTGTTATACACTTAGAGAGGAAAACAAATATGTTGAATTCCTCATACATTTAACACATTACTATATATTTTTACATCAATCCATATCTGAATTTCTTATCATGGTTTAAACATATTATAATTAGAATGTTTATCTTTCATGCGCAGTCTTATTATTATGTACTAAAAGAGAAGTACTAAATCATCTTGTGTAAGATAAAAAAGGTGACATTATGTGAAGGAGTTTTAGAAAACTATTTAAGAAAATCCAACTAGGTTTGGTATATATAAATACATGGACAATTTGTTTAAGTCATCGTGTGATCTTATTAGGGTCTGTTTGGTCCGGCTATAACTTTTGAAAAAAGTACTTTTCTGGTAGAGTTGACATAAAAACATTGTACAAAGAAGTGAGAATAGTGTTTGACAAACATCATTCAAAAAGTACTAATTAGTTAAGTTACCATTACTATTATTCAAATTACTTCAATTCCCATTTCTTCAAGCAAAGACTCATTTTTCCCCCTTGAAAATAGGCTCAACATTATCTTACGTAATGCAATGTAATTATGTAAAGTAAAAAAAAGAAAAGAAAAAGAAAAAGAGAGAGACAAAGATTCACTTGCCCAAATCTAACTTATCTATCTTAGTTACAGCTGCCAACTGCCACTGTAAAAAGTGTAAACCAGAGCTCTGCTCTCTGCACTCAAAACTAAAAACGTCAACAAAATCTAAGCTCACAGACTAGTACAACAACCTACGAAAAACTCTCAATAAACAATATAATAAATTAATTAATTAAAGTCGGCTAATATATACACACATGGAGAAAAGAAAATTAAAATTTTGGGGGCGAAAATACAAATAATGATAAATTACGGGGAACAAAAATTGAAAAGAAACGAAAATCAGTCCTTATTTTTGATCTCGTGCTTTTTTTTTTTTCGAAGTTTTTAACTCATTTTTTTTTTCTCGTTTTCTTCTCTTCCCCTGGTTTGGAGTGAGTAGGGCATTTTTGATTTCTAATCTCCGCGCGGTGCACGTTAGCTTCCGCCGTCTCTATCCTACGCCCCCGGAGGTAAGTTCTTATCCTACACTTGGTTTTTCTTTCCCTCATTTCTTCTTGCCTTTCTAAAAATAAAATTAAAAAATTTAGCATCGAAATAGAAACCCTAATTAGAACCTGAAATAACACACTGTCTCCATTTCCAGCGAGCTGTTTTCTCTTTTGCTTCCCATTTCTTATTTCCAATTAAAAGAATCCAGATTGATTGATTGATTCGTTTATTTATTATATATATTTTTTTGGGATTTTCTTAATTGTATTTGATCAGAGAGCTTTGAGGGTTCTGGTTGGTTTATTGTCCGATCATCAATTTGGTTAGAGAGATCTGTTGGCGGCAGCAAAATCTAGGGTTAGGGTTTTGATGCTTTGGCGGGGATCATCGGTATCCGTCGAACGGGTTACAAGTTCGGGTCGCACCCTCAGATGGCAAATCCCGGAGTCGGGAACAAGTTTGTTTCAGTGAATCTGAACAAGTCCTATGGCCAACAATCATCTAAACATCACTACCATTCAAATCATTCCGGTCCTTATGGCTCAAATCGGGCACGACCAGGTGTTGGCGGCGGGGGAGGAGGAGGAATGGTGGTCCTTTCGCGACCTCGTAGCGCCCAAAAGTCTGGGCCCAAGTTATCTGTTCCACCCCCCTTGAATTTACCATCTTTGCGAAAAGAGCATGAGCGGTTTGATTCGTTGGGCCCTGGTGGTGTGCCCGCCAGTGGAGGGATTCCAGGGAGTGGGCCAAGGCCGGGTTCCTCTGGCATGGGATGGACTAAGCCCGGCACAGTTGCCTTGCAGGAGAAAGAAGGGTTGGTTGCTGCTGTCGATCATGTGAATGATGGGGTTGATCAGGGACTGAATAATGGTGAAGGGGTTAGTAGGGGAAGTAGTGGTGTTTATATGCCGCCTTCAGCTAGGGCAGGTGTGGCAGGGCCAACTTCTTCTGTGTCTACTTCAGTTCAAGCTTTTCCACCTTTGGAGAAAGCTTCAGTCTTGAGGGGAGAAGATTTTCCCTCGTTGCAGGCAGCTTTACCTATTGTATCTGGGACTGAAAAGAAACAGAAGGATGGTTTGAATCAAAAACAGAAGCAATCAGCAATTGAGGAGTTGTCTAATGCGCATAGAGATGGATCCCGTTTGAGTTCAGTTATTGACATGCGTCCTCAGTTGCAGTCGGGGAGAGTTTCTCTTGGCAATAGATTGAATGAGAATGGGGGTGAAGGTCATGGGGCAAGCAGCTCTAGTTTATTAGAGCAAGGCCGGAAGCAGGATGAGTACTTCCCTGGGCCACTACCATTGGTTAGGTTGAATCCACGATCTGATTGGGCTGATGATGAACGTGATACAGGTCTGGCTTTTAAAGACCGGGGGAGGGATCAAGGGTATTCCAAAAGTGAAGCTTACTGGGATAGAGATTTTGATATGCCAAGGGCTGGTGTGCTGCCACACAAACCAGCTCATAGTCCTTTTGACAAGTGGGGACAGCGTGACAATGAAACTGGACGAACTCCTTCCAGTGAAGTCGCCAAATTGGACCCTTATGGCAGAGATGCAAAAACACCTAGTAGAGAAGGGCGGGAAGGAAATGCGTGGAGGGCTTCTTCCCCTCTTCCTAAAGAGGGAATTGGTGCTCAAGAGATTGCAAGTGACAGAAATGGTATTGGCACAAGGCCTTCAAGTATGAACAGAGAAAGGGAGAATAAGTACAGTCCATCACCGTTCCGGGACAAAGCTCAGGATGATGTTGGAAGGAGGGATGTGGGTTATGGACATGGAGGAAGACAATCTTGGAGCAATCCAGTTGATTCATTTAGCAGTAGAGGACCTGAGAGGAATACAAGAGAGCGATATGGCAATGAACAATACAATAGATACAAAGGTGATGCTTTCCAGAATAGCTCCTTATCAAAATCATCTTTTTCTTTGGGTGGTAAAGGACTTCCTGTTAATGATCCGATACTAAATTTTGGTAGAGAGAAACGTCCATTGTCCAAAAATGAAAAACCTTATTTAGAAGACCCTTTCATGAAAGATTTTGGCACTACTGGTTTTGATGGACGTGATCCTTTCCCTGGAAATCTTGTTGGGGTGGTTAAGAGGAAGAAAGATATGCTTAAACAAGCTGATTTTCATGACCCTGTTAGAGAATCTTTCGAGGCTGAACTTGAGAGAGTGCAGAAGTTGCAGGAACAGGAGCGGCAGCGGATTATTGAAGAACAGGAAAGAGCCTTAGAGCAAGCTCGTAGAGAAGAAGAGGAGAGACTGCGGTTGGTGAGGGAACATGAAGAGCAACAGAGAAGGTTAGAGGAAGAAGCTAGGGAAGCTGCATGGAGAGCTGAACAAGAGCGGTTGGAAACCTTGCAAAGGGCAGAAGAACAGAGGATAGCTAGAGAAGAGGAAAAACGTAGGATTGCTATGGAGGAGGAAAGGAGGAAACAGGCTGCTAAACAAAAACTCTTAGAGTTGGAGGAAAGGATGGCCAAGAGGCGGGCTGAAGCATCAAAAGGTGCTAATGATCTTTCTTCTGGAGCAGATGAGAATAATTCAGGGATGACCAAAGAAAGAGATGTATCAAAAGCAGCAGATTTGGGTGATTGGGAAGATGGTGAAAGGATGGTGGAAAGAATCACAACTTCAGCTTCTTCAGATTCTTCTGGTCTAAATAGACCTTTTGATACACCTTCTAGGACTCACTTCTCTAACGCTTCATCTGCATTTGTAGATAGAAGTAAGCCCTTTAATTCATGGAGGAGAGATGTGTTTGAGAATGGTAGCAGCTCAGCCTTCAGTGGGCAAGAGACAGAGAATGGTCACCATAGCCCCAGGCGGGATGGATCTATTGGGGGCAGACCATTTCCAAGGAAAGAGTTTTATGGAGGCACTGCATACATGCCTCCTAGGCCCTATTATAGGGCAGGGCTTCCAGAATCCAACATGGATGATTTTGGTCAGGCAAAGGGTCAAAGGTGGAATGTTTCTGGGGATGGTGATCATTATGGTAGAAATTCTGAGATTGGATCTGAATATCATGAGAATCTAGCTGAGAATTATGCTGATGGCACATGGGGGCAGCGTTCTCGTGGTAATATTTATCCTCCTTACCCTGAAAGATTCTATCACAACCCTGAGGGTGATGGGCTTTATTCCTTTGGGAGGTCACGGTATTCTGTGAGGCAGCCTCGTGTTTTACCGCCTCCATCTCTGTCTTCAATGCATAAAACCTCATATAGAGGTGAGAATGAACACCCTGGTCCCTCAACATTCCTAGAAAGTGAGATGCAGTACAATCATGCAACAAGAGTTGGGTCTGCAATGGAGAGAGTTTATGATAGTGGTCACCAGGATGACCTTGCACAGCATGGGGTTATAGATACTCGGCCTGAAAATACTGAGAATGTGGTGCAGAAAGTGGATAGGAATGCAGCAAGGTGTGACTCACAGTCCTCCCTCTCTGTTTCAAGCCCCCCAGATTCTCCAGTTCATCTTTCTCATGATGATTTGGATGAGTCTGGAGATTTTACAGCTGAAGCGGGTAAAGAGGTTGACTTGTCAGGACAGGGAATTGATGCCCTCGTCTTACCTGCTGAAGGTGGAAAAGAGAATGTTCAGACTGCCTCAAGTTCTATATCAGTTGGTGATGATGAGGAATGGACTGTTGATAACAACGAACAATTGCAGGAGCAAGAAGAATATGATGAGGATGAAGATGGATACCAGGAAGAAGATGAAGTGCATGAAGGAAATGATGGCAATATTGATCTGACTCAAGAGTTTGATGAATTGCACCTTGAGGACAAGGAGTCTCCTGACATGATGGACAACTTGGTCTTAGGCTTCAATGAGGGGGTTGAAGTTGGCATGCCTAGTGATGAGTTTGAAAGAAGTTCAAGGAATGAGGACTCTACTTATGCAATGACCCAGGTTTCTGTTGGTTCTGTTGAAGAAAAGGTACCTTTTGATGGGATGCATGGTGATAGAAAAGCACTTCGGTCTGTGGATGGTCCTTCCCATGGGAGTGTAGATAGTTCTCCTAGGATCCTTAGGGAAACTGAGAAGGCAATGCAGGATCTTGTTATTCAGCCTAATACTGCTTCTCAAGCATCTCCAGCATCTGAGCTAATGGAACATGTGGACACTTCTGGTAGCACTGGTGTGTTGGCTGAGCATACTCTCCCCTCTTCTGTCAGTATGGCTTCCCATTCATCTTCTGGTGGCATGCCTACTGCTGCTTCTGTTCCAAATCAGGCTGAAGCACCTGTTAAACTTCAATTTGGGCTGTTTTCAGGTCCTTCCTTAATACCATCTCCAGTTCCAGCCATACAGATTGGTTCTATACAGATGCCTCTTCACCTGCATCCTCAGGTTGGCTCATCCCTTACCCAAATGCACCCAACACAGCCTCCGCTTTTTCAGTTTGGTCAGTTAAGGTATACATCTCCTATTTCCCAGGGAGTGCTGCCATTGGCTCCTCAATCTGTGTCTTTTGTCCAGCCAAATGTTCCAGCCAACTTCCCACTGAACCAGAACCCTGGAGTCTCCCTGCCTGTTCAGCCCAGTCAAGACACTTCTGTGCATAATCTGTTGAAAAATGAAGTTTCATCTCTTATAGATAACCAGTCAGGTCTTCCAAGGTCTCTTGATTTATCACATCAGAGTGCGATGAAAGAGGAAAATTCCATACCAGCCAGGAAAAATGTTGTGACACAGCAGGGTCATGCAGAGATATCCAGTGTTGGTGATTCTAGGTCTGGGTCAGGTTTCCCTGCAGAAGACCCGGGCCACCTGAATTTAGTCCGCAGAAACCTCAAAGCAGTGTCTAGTAAACAATCAGAAGGTGAACTTCAAAACTTCCAGGCATCATCTCAGTCTGTTTTGAAAGAGAGAGATCCAAGTGGATTAAGGGGCCAAACTCATAGTAATAGGGGGAAAAAGTATACCTTTGCAGTCAAAGGTTCTAACACAAGATCAGCTTTTCTTCCTTCTGAGGCCTCTCATCAAGAGTCTAGTGGATATCAAAGAAGGGCACGACGTCCACGGACAGAGTTTAGAGTTAGGGAAAATTCTGATAAGAAGCAGTCTACTGGAATGGTTTCTTCGAACCTTTCCCATCACCTAGGGTTGGACGAAAGATCGAATGCCAATGGAAGGAATAATGGGTTTTCCACAAGAAATGGGGTGAGGAAAGTTGTTGTGGTGAATAAATCGAAACAGACAATCGAATCAGAACACTCCAGTTCAGCTGCAGGTAGTTCTCGGGAGATAGAGTCTGGGAATAGGAATGAAAAGGGATCAGGAAGAGAATCATCGCTGAGGAGTCAGACTATCCCGCAATCTGCGGAAGGCAATCTTAAAAGGAATATGGAAGAGGACGTGGATGCTCCTTTGCAAAGTGGCGTTGTGCGTGTTTTTGAGCAACCTGGGATAGAAGCTCCTAGTGATGAAGATGACTTCATTGAGGTCAGATCAAAGAGGCAAATGCTGAATGACAGGCGTGAGCAGAGAGAGAAAGAAATCAAAGCAAAGTCTCGGGTTGTAAAGGTTCTGATTCACTTTGGACTAAAACTATTTTCATGACTTAATTTCTACAGATGTTTCTTTTCCCTTTCATTTGGCTGGTTTAGTGCAGTAAGACCATGTTGCTTAATATCATTTACTTAATTTCTTATTGCAGGCACCTCGAAAGCCTCGTTCAACCCCACAAAGTACCTCTGCAGCAGCCAATTCAAATAGAAAGTTTGCTTCAACGAGTGAAGTAGTTAACAATGTGCGCTCTGAGTTTGTTGGCAATGAGGGACGTAATCTGACAAATAGTGAATTATCAGCAGGATTTGGTGCAACTATAGTGTCCCAACCATTGGCTCCCATTGGTACTCCTGCCATTAAAACTGATGCACAGGCTGATACAAGGACGCAGGCAGTGAAGTATATACACTCTCTAAACCAATTTAATGCACATCTTGAAAATATACATACAAGTTGCTAAATGCGATGATTTTCTACAGGTCACTCCAGACTAGCTCCCTTCCAGCTACCTCAGGTGGTGGCCCAAACCTAGTATCAGGCTTCATGTTTGAGAGCAAGAATAAGGTTCTGGATAATGTTCAGACATCTTTGAGTTCATGGGGTAATTCACGCATTAATCAACAGGTATGAGTAACTCCATTTTCTGACTACCAAGTTTTGAAGTGGTTTAACCCTGCCCTTTGTTTACAATATATGCAAAGACTCATGGGTTTTGATAACTTAAAATTGTGTCAGTTTTTGCATCTTGTCTTGTTTTTCATGGAATCATTCTCTTATCATCTTTATACCTCCTAGTGTCTTTGGAATCAAATTGAATTATGTACATGGCCAATCAATATGCGCTTGATCTTTCAACATCTTTAACATGGATTTCGGCTCAATATTGCTGATGGTAGATTGAGCAATCATTCATTTTCAGGGTTTTATTTTGGTCTTTAGTCTGAGTTTGCTCTATATTGTTGTGTGTAGATGGTTGTATTCTTTTTTGTAATTATTTGGAACAATAGATCCTAGTAAGTTGTAATTCTTTCTTGTAGGTAATGACATTGACTCAAACCCAACTTGATGATGCTATGAAGCCTGTTCAGTTTGATGCTCGCACTCCTATTGGAGATCGCACTAGCTCAGTTACTGAATCCAGCATGCCAACCTCATCCATTTTATTAAAGGACAAGTCGTTTTCTTCCGCTGCGAGTCCAATAAATTCTTTGCTTGCTGGGGAGAAAATACAATTCGGTGAGTGAAATTTTTTATTAAGATCCTTAGAATTATTTGTTTGCCCATATCTGAAGGATGTCTTCTCTTTATACAGGAGCAGTTACATCTCCGACAGTTCTTCCTCCTGGCAGCCGTGCTGTTTCACATGGAATTGGCCCTCCAGGTCCATCTAGATCAGAAATTCAAATTTCCCGCAATCTTTCTGCAGCTGAGAATGATTGCACCCTCTTCTTTGAAAAAGAGAAACACTCAAATGACTCATGTGTTCATTTGGAAGACTGTGAGGCTGAAGCTGAAGCAGCTGCTTCAGCTGTTGCGGTTGCAGCCATAACTAATGATGAGATTGTTAGCAATGGAATGGGTACCTGCACCGTTTCTGCTTCAGATACTAAAAGTTTCAGAGGTGCAGACATTGATGTTATAACTAAAGGTGCTTATCAAATAATCTGCAGTCAGAAGAGGATCCTTGTATTTTTTTTGCCTCTAAGGATATTAATAACCGTGGTGGCTTCTTTTCCAATTATTTTGCAGGTGATAGTGATCAGCAATCAGCAAGTCAGTCAAAGGCCGAAGAATCTCTTAGTGTTTCTCTTCCTGCGGATCTTTCTGTTGATAACCCTCCAATTTCTCTATGGCCACCTTTACCTAGTCCACAGAATTCTTCAAGTCAGATGATCTCACATTTTCCTGGAGGACCTCCTTCGCACTTCCCCTTTTATGAAATGAATCCCATGCTGGGAGGTCCAATCTTCGCCTTTGGACCACATGAGGAATCATCATCTACCCAAGCACAGTCCCAGAAGAGTAGCACACCAGCTTCAGGTCCCTTGGGAACCTGGCAACAATGCCATTCTGGAGTAGATTCATTCTATGGTCCTCCAGCAGGATTCACTGGGCATTTTATCACCCCACCTGGAGGTATACCTGGGGTTCAAGGTCCACCACATATGGTTGTGTACAACCATTTTGCTCCGGTTGGACAGTTTGGACTAAGTTTCATGGGTACAACCTACATCCCATCCGGAAAGCAACCTGACTGGAAGCACAACCCGGCCTCTTCTGCAATGGGTGTAGGTGAGGTGGATGTTAATAATTTGAATATGGCATCTTCGCAGCGTAATTCCAACATGCCTGCTCAAATCCAGCATCTTGCGCCTGGCCCTGGCTCGCCTCTTCTTCCCATGCCATCTCCACTTGCTATGTTTGATGTTTCTCCTTTCCAGGTAAACTTCTAGAAAACCTCAAGCTTTTAAACTGTCATCTTCATGTCTATTATCTAGGGTGTTTTTTTCTTTCCAAATAATTGTTTCTAGAACATTATTTTTTTGTGTTTTTTTTTCAATTAAAAATTAAGCTAAAAAGGAGCCTTCTGGTCTCTCATTTTCTTCTCCTTAAAGTTATTAGAGGTTAGTACAATTCAAGAGTTAGGAGTGTTCTAGATGCAGTCAGCGATTGAACTAGGTTTTAATGGATAGGTTCACTTCTAATGCTGGATGATGAATTTATAGAGGTTCACAATCTCTCGCCTCTCCATTTTCTTTCCACTACTTGATTCTAACCAATCCATATCTTGGAACTTCTTCTTCAGTCTACTCCCGATATGTCAGCCCAAGCTCGTTGGTCCCATGTTCCTGCTGCTCCTCTTCAATCTGTCCCACCCTCAATGCAGTTGCAGCAGCAACAAACAGAAGGTGTTCTACCATCTCAATTCAGCCAGGGGCCTCCTGTTGACCAGTCATTGACGAGCAACAGGTTCCCTGAGTCCCAAACATCAACACCCTCTGAAAGCAGCCGGAAATTTCCTGTGGCAACAGATGCAACCGTAACTCAGTTGCCTGAGGAACTAGGGTTGGTGGAACCCTCAGCACAGCATGTTGCTAAGAGCTCCTCCCTCACCGCAGTTGCAGGTTCTGGGAAGACTGATGTCCAAAACAGTGTTGGTATCAAAAGCAGTGGCCAGAGCCAGAGCACAAGTTCTGCATTCAAGGGTCAGCCATCCCAGCAAAAGAATATATCTTCCCAGCATTACAATAACTCTTCAGGGTATAATAATCATCAGAGAGGTGGGGTTTCGCAAAAGAATGGCTCTGGTGAATGGAGCCACCATAGAATGGGTTTCCAAGGAAGAAACCAATCGATGAGTGGAGACAAGAACTTTCCCACTTCAAAAATGAAGCAGATTTATGTGGCTAAGCAGCAGACCACCAATGGGACAACAGGATCTCAACAATGATATGAAAGTAAGCTTACTTGGACGCCATCAAGAAATAATCAAAGAGTGGAGATGTAAAATTCTGTTGTTACTCTGGCAAAAGGTGTCAGGGGTTGGCATGGGACTGGTGAGTGGTGAGTTCTTTAGATTTTTACCAGTATCTATGAAAATAGTTCAGGTGGTTGTCTTTGTCTGGCAAAGTTTGCAAATACTGGTTGGTAAAAGAGCAGTTTTGTTTTGTTTTGTTTTTTCGTTTTCTGGAGTTCCATTTATTAGAGAGGAAGAGATGGGCATTTGGCCCATTGGGTAGGTGTTGTTAGTTGCAGTTGGCCTTGTAGACACTTATGTAGTGTTGTTTTGCCTTGTCTTGGTGTTATAAAAGGAGTTGGAGATTGCTTGCTGGATGATTGGTCGGTAAACTCACTCCTTCCTACGTGTCAATTTGTTAGGTGCATAAAAATATAATCTTTGGGATTTGATCATTTGTATCCAAAATTACGTATTAAGGATTGATTCCATATTGTATTTTTCATCTTAGTAATGATAAATATTGGCTTTGGGGATATTATAATAATACTCCCCTCAGTCATTTTCCATTCCTTATCTTTTTGCTTCTTTCAATTTTTATTTTTATTATTATGTTTCCCTGTAAATAGAAAAAGAAAACCCAGCAATAACAATCCAATCTAATCCATAATTGTACTTTATAACTTACCTTTTCATGAGAATGAGAGTTGAACCATTATATTATGCGGAAATTCGAATGACAAAAGGACAAGAACCGTACACGGTTTGTATGTATTGTACATCGTAAAGTCTGACACGTATAATTACGTTTGAGAATCCTAGACAGCAAAGCTCCCTTCAACCGCGTGGCATTTCTAGTAACTTCTGTTTCTTCTTCTTCTCCTTCCAGAAACTACCAAGATTCTTCTAGTACTTTTTTTTTATTATTATTAACCATGCTGAATTTTCTGGAAAAACTGTTATTTACTGCTGCAGTAGGATTTTGCTTACAAAACAAAAAATCTCTCTCACATTAAACCAAAAGGTTTAACATTTTCCCTAATTGCTAAAATGGACGCACTAAGACGTGATTAAAATTTAAAAGTAAAAGTAAAACTAATTAAAAGTAAAACAGATTTTAGTCCACCTCCCCTGCAGCCTGCCTCAACAAAAGCCGAGTAAGCGTGTCAAAAATTTAGCTTCAATGGTGTTTGACTGCATCACATTATTAATTACTATGATTTAGCTACTAATCCATCATCATTAGCTCCCTAAGTTCCTCCTCTGAGAATATTTGGATTGGTTCTTCATCGTCATTATTATTTTCTTTACTAGTCTGTCCCATTTCTTCCTCGTTTTCATTCTTCTTTACTTCAATTTCTACCTTTTTTTCTTCTTCTGCCTTCACTTGGTAATCCGACAATGGGAAATTGATCTTGGCTTTATCTCCACGGAATCCAACGGCTGCCCTGTCGTAAGCCCTGGCAGCCGCTTCCGCAGTCTCGAAAGTCCCCAGCCAAACCCGAACCGCCCGAATGGGGTCTCGAATCTCCGCCGCAAATTTCCCCCACGGCCTCTGCCGCACTCCCCTGTAATGTTTCTTGTTTCTCCTGCTTGTTGTGACCCTGCCACTGGCGGATTGCTGCTGCTGCTGCTGGAGCTGGAGTTGGCTTGGCGGGAAAATGCTGTTCAAATACTCATTATATGTGTTGCTGATATAAAACCCATTGTTGGTCCCACTGAATATTGACGTGGAAGGCTGCCCTCCATTGATGACATGCATGAGCGTGGTGACCATGATATGATGCTCCTGGTCTCGAGTCAACGCTCCAAGTTGGTGGTTTCTTTCCATGATAATTAAACGTTGAGTTTGAGTTGGACTCTTGGAATTCGCAAAATTGCAGAAACATAGGAGTAGATATAGTATTACTAAGAGTAATAGATTTTTGTTTTCTGGAACGAAGCTGGGGAAATGAAGGGAAAGTGTATTTATATGTAGTGGAGGCCGGAGGGTGGGAGGGGAGGAAGTTTTGACAGCTGTGACTTATTCACACATTGGACTTTTTATACGTGTGAATACGCTATTCCTCGTTTAGGATTTAGGATTAGTGGGGTCCAGTTGATGCCATGTGGATAAATAAGGTTATAGCTTCCGTCATCTTCAAACACGTGCCTTTTTTCCCAGCCCTCGGCTTTGCAATACTTCCAGCGCAGCATTGGCTGTTTAACGAAGTTCCCAAACGGGAAACCGATTATTCGAAATCAATATAAGTATATAACAAAAAAGGAAATTGGAATCTTCTTCTGATTTTTTTTTTGCTATAAATCTTCTTCTGAATAATAGTACTTCTATTAGTATTTACTTTGAGGATAGAATTGAATCTGAATATTACTAGCTAGGAGTATTGACTTGAGCAAAATAATATTGGTTTTTAATCCAATTTTCATTTAATAACTGAAGTTTTTTAATCCAATATATAACTAAAGTTTAATTGGAAATTAACAACTATATATATTTGGGTTAATTATTATACTACAAATATGGGAATCAACTACACTGTATAGAAGTATGTCACCATCAGTGAGACATTGGAACTTTTTTGATTATTTTCCAAATAAAGATGAATATTCTTTCTTTGGTTCCTTTCCTTCCGGCCGCCAAAAATCAAAACTTTTAGGGTCAAAATGAACTATAAAGGTTAAATTGGAACTTTTTTGATTAAGTATTTTCCAAATAAAGAGGAAAATACTTTCTTTGGTTCCTTCCTTCCGGGCTCCGGCCGCCAAAAATCAAAACTTAGGGTGGGTCAAAGTATAAACTATCAACGGAAACTATTAATAAGCAAGCATCTAGTCATTAAAGTAGCAAATCAGAGAAAAAAAACAAAGAAAAAGGATGGTGTTCCCCACAGCCACGGCCCACGTCCATGATGATTCATTGTATACCTCCGCCCTCGGTTTTGTCTCCGGCCCCCGCCGCGTGAAATTGAACATTTCTTCCATCTTTGATCTTTATTCTGCTCCACCGCCCACTTTTTCCCTTCCTTTTCTGTTTTATCTCAAGTGAAGTGCCAGATTTCAGCTGTTTTGGTGTTTTTCGGTAATCGGCATCATTTTCATTTCTTTCTGGACTTAGCCTGGCAGTAATGGCAACACAGCTTCCATTCATTTTACAGGGCCGTTTTGATTGGCTAGCTAGTTTTAGCAGACCCCAATATTATTCTTTACTTGCTCTCCAAGAACTGGAATCCGTACTTGTTTGCTCCCTAAATCTGGTAATTTGCATCAAACATGTTTCTCGGCTACCAATCAGTTCACATGGTTAGCACTTAGCAGTCAATACTTCTGACATAACTTCTGATCACAGTGTTTCTCTTGTAACATGTAAGAGTTCAAATGGAACTCCATTACTGCTTTTGTCTACCTGATTCAAACTCCATTTGCTTCTCAGTTCTAAATCCTTACAGAACTGTTATTCATGATGTTTTTCTCGGCGGCGGCGGCCATTTGTTCACATAGAACTCAGTTTGTCACCTGCCAATGTTGACATTCAGTTATTGCTACTCATTCTGTTTTTCTGCTGCCATCAATTCACATGGAGTTCAGCGAACCATATTTATGGCTTTGTTGACTCATGTTGAAAATCATACTGTTAAGGAATCTCCTATAATTATACTACTTGTGATCTTAATCCCCAGCTAGAAGACTAAAACCAGGAACTTTCCTTAGTAGTCTTCCTTCCATGTTAGACCTGACTCTATTGGCATCTTCCCACTTTCCAGCTGCTGCGTAGATGTTGTGAAGCATCACATAGGATTCTGAATTTTGGGGATACATTTCAGAGAGCATCTCAAAAACTCTCTCTCCGAGTTCAACGTCCCCGTAGATTTTACAAGCACCCAACAAAGATTCAAGCATGCCAACAGAAGGTTTAAATGGCAGCCTATTAACTATATCATAGGCTTCATGCAAGTGACCGGTTCTCCCAAGAAGGTCAACCATACAAGCATAATGCTCTGTTCTTGGAGATATCCCTTGTTCAAGCATAGACTTGAATACCCTCTGGCCTTCCTCAACTAAACCAGCATGGCTACAAGCTGATAGAATAATTGAATAAGTAATGGCATCAGGGCTCACCCCTGAAAGTTGCATCTGAGAGAATAGTTTGAGAGCGCCTCTAGCGTCTCCATGTAATCTGTATCCATTAATCATCACACTCCAGGAAACAGCATCCTTTTCGAGTAAGTGGTTAAACAGCACTCTTGCAACCTTGATATTTCCACATCTTGCATATAGATCTATCAGGGCATTACTAATTACCACATCTTTGTCGAATCCCTTACGTATCACATGGGCCATCACAGAATCTGCTAGGTTTAGGCTATTTACTATAATAGATGCAGAGATTAAACTTAAAACTGTTATATTATCAGGTTCCAAGCTAATCTGGAGCAATTCACGGAAAAAAGCAACTGTCATATCAGCATTTTTGGTATCAACGTGCACGGACATAATAGCATTCCATAAAGATATATCCTTTCTTTTCCACATTTGGAAAACTAGGAGGCACAATTTTATTTTCTCAAATCTAGCATACATGAAGATAAGGGATGTAAGAAGAGTGGTTTCTTCTATTATTCCTATTCTCAGTGCAAAAGCATGGATGGACTTACCCTGCAACAGTGTGTGACAGATTGGCAGTAAGCTCAGCAAACTTACTTCACTTGGTCTCTGATTCTCCTCCATCATCCGAGCAAACAAGATCAGAACCTTTTTTGATAAGTTGTAATGCCGGAAGCCAGTCATTAATGAATTCCAAGAAACCACACTTCTTTCAGGCATGACATCGAACAATGACAATCCAGCATCAAGCTCTCCGCAGTTACAATACATGCTGATTAATGCATTTGTCAAAGAAACATCAGAGGCATACCCACTTCTGATAGCATAGCCATGAAGGATTGTTCCTAGCCTGAAATTTTCACTCTCAGTGTAAGAAGAAAGAATACTTAGCAAAGTTACAGAATCCAACTTCTCTCCCTCTTTATGCATCCAATGAAGAATCATATTTGCCTTCTCCTTTTGTCCTCTTTGTACATACCCAGTAATCAAGGTATTCCATGATACATTATTTTTGGCAGGCATATTCTGAAACAGTTCAAAACACGTTGACAGTAGACAACAATTAGAATAAAATGCCAGGAGTGCATTTGAAACATTAATACTATTTGTTTCAAGATTTCTTCGAATTACAAATCCATGGGCTGATTTACCAAGTAAAACGTCCCCCAAGTTGGAGCAGGCAGAAAGGATGCTAACAATCGAGACTGCATCAGGAATGAATCCTTCCAACTGCATTTCATTAAAAGCACTCAAACTTTCATCCCATAGCCCATTATTTCCATAAGCAGAAATCATCACTTTCCAGGACAAGAGTGTTTTGTTAGGCATTTGATTAAACAAAAATTCAGCCAAACTTATGTTCCCAAACTTAGCATACATTGACACAAGAGCTATCAAAACTGAAACCTGGTTTCCTAACCCATGTTTTATCACACAACCATGGAGAGACTCACCGTGGCAAATATTGAAAAAGTTCTCACATGAGGGAATTGTGGATACGAACGTGACTGAATTAGGCTGCACATTAGCTCTAAGCATTTCCCTAAACATCTCAAAAGCTTCAAAATACCTCTCATTATGTGTATAACCGTTGATCATAGAGTTCCAAACAGAAACATTCTTTTCAACAGCAAACTCGAACATTTTCCTAGCACTAGATAAATCCACTTCACTTTTATACATCGAGATAAAAGCAGGCACCAGAAAGTCATCCAAGAAATATCCGAATTTAACAGCAAAGCCATGAAGAGATTTTCCAATACCAAAATACCCCAACCGTGTACATACTGGAATTATACTTGCCAAAGTACTAACATTAGGCTTCATGTCCATTCTCTGAATTTCCTTGATAACCCCAAATGCTTCATCATCAAGTCCACTAAAACAATAACCAGAAAGTAAAGCATTCCATGAAACCAAGTCTGGTTCAGAAATTCCATCGATCAGTTTCCGAGCAATCCCTATGCTGCCATTTTTGGCATAATAATCAATAAAAGAAGTCATGACAACAACGTTTCCTTCATAACCATTCCTCAAAACAATGCAATGAATCTGTTTTCCGATCCCCAAAGCGCCTAAAGCCGAACAAGCCTTGATCACAAAAGGAAATGTAAAATCATCATGTGGGACATTTAAAACTCGGCATTTTAGATACACGGATAAAAGATCTTCAAATAAACCATGATCAGAAACACCCTTTAGCATTACGTTTTGTAAGAATGAATTTGGGTTTTGAATTCTGTGAAATGTAGAGAGAGCTAGATTTGGAGCACCCAGATTGAAGCAAGATTTGAGAAATTGTCCTAGAAGTGAATTGTTTTTAATGAGACCATTTACGATGAGAAGGGATTTGAGAGACTTCAAGCTTTTGAGGCTTTGACAGTGTTTAAAAAGAGGCAAGAAACTCGAAAAAGAGCGACATCGAAGATTTGAAACCATGGTGGCCGTAACTGATTTACGTTTCGAAGCAGCTACGGGTTTCCCACCATTAGTAGTTCTTCAGCGTTTGGACTTCAGCGTTTGGACTTGCGAATTTCGACTTTCAGAGTTCAGTATCAGGCGATATGTAACTGTTAACGGATTTTAAAATGCTTGAAGCCCATAAAATAACTTAATTTATCATTTATTAATAATCTTTATAGTATCTTATTGGCAAAAAATAAGAATTTTTATGCTACCATCAATTCAAGCATATTAAAAGACAGATAAATTGAATTCCAAAAAAAAAAAAAAGATAAATTGTAGTAGTGCAAGGATATAAGATAAATTATCATATCATAATCCTGGCAACAAAGACAACAAAACATAATAAATATCAGCCACAAGCATTCAAGAAGTACATAGACCAACTCAAACGTCTTAGGTTTTTTTTTTTAGTTTATTTGTAGTATTTTACACTATTCTACAACTAAAACAGAGCTGCAATCAATTCCTCCCATCAAGCATAACTGGAACTTCTTAGTAGCCATAAGTAGTTCTCTTCATGATCCTTATGAACTCGTCCATATTTACCTCACCATCATCTGCATTAAGAAAGGATAGATATTAACATGCTTGCTTGAACATAGAGTTTTCAACAAATAAAGAATATAAGTTGCCATACTGGATTTATGTTCTCTTCATGTAGTGCAAAAATAATGTAGGAGAAGAGGCCTATTGTTGCACTAACATTGAAACAAAATAATTCTAACGAGATATTGTAAGCTCAGTATTATCAGGTGACCTGGATACAGTATAATTAAAAAGGAAACATCGGAGTATTGTATCAATAATTAGTTAAAAAGGTTGGCTTACGATCACGGTCTGCTTCTTCAATCATATCTTGAATCTCTTTATCAGAAAAGTGTTCGCCGAGCTCCTTTGCAATGCGTTTGATATCTTGGGCAGATATCTTCCCCTGAAATAAAGATGAAGAACCAATCAATGATCCACAAACAGGAAACAATGTCAAGTCCTAAACACAAAGAAAAGAGAGATCTTTACATTATTATCTTGATCAATGATTTGGAATGCTTTCAGAAGCTCTTCTTTAGTGTCCCTCTCCCCAATCTTGGCAGTCATCATGTGCACAAATTCATCAAAATCTATGGCACCACTGCCATCCTTGTCAACATCTGCAATCATTTGATTGATTTGCTGTTGTAACACATAAGATCAAAACATAAGGTTCCAAGAGAAACTTACTAAGCTATCAATTACATGATAAGAAGTAAAAACTTTCAACAAGTATTTCTGTGTTACAGAAATTACCTCTTCTGTCATCTCGAAACCAAGAGCCCTGTAATGCTAAAACTTTTAGTTGCAATATTCATGTATTAACTATAAATGTATTAACAAATGTGAAATATCAAACACAAATATTCAAACCTCATGGCAACATTCAGCTCTTTGGCATCAATAGTACCTGGCAGCAAATTCTCATAGTTAAAGTAAAAATTTGGCCACATGTATCATTGATAAGCTTACAATAAACAAGTCTTTTCATACCTGAGCCATCGGTGTCAAATAATTCAAACGCTTCCTTGATTTCTTGCCTCTTCTGTTGGCTTAACCCGTGATGCCGTCCTCTAGGCTTGTCTCTCCTCGATGTCGCTCTGTAAAGACTCGCCTAATGCAGGGACCAAAGGGTAATTAAAATACGACATTAAAGCAGCAAAATGCTTACATTGGCAAAATTCAGTAACAGTATTATTACAGTAAGCCATGGATTAACAAGCAAAATTTCAAATCACCAAATCTTCAAATTACCCATAATTTCTCAAAGTAATAATATTTAAATCTGGGTTTTATTCTTAACTGCTTCAATTTCCTGAGACATTATTGAAAAATTCTTTAACACAATTTCCTGCTAATTTCACCATGCATCTCATCAAAATTACCTCAAAATTCGACATTTAATCCAAAATTTATATCTAACAAAATTAGGAAGTAAACTGAACCGGAATCCTCTTATAATAAACGACGAGCACAGAGATTCAAACAGTAATAGAAAATCTGATCTTCAATTCATGAAAAGAAGAAAAATTATAGGCATTATGATTAAAGATAAAATCAAAACAAACTGAATCTACGGTTTAATCCCAAAGAACATACCATGATTAATTCGTATGAGATCGCAACAACGCGGTCGAGAAAAATCCCCAAAGAACACGAATTCGAAACGCTGTTTTGAATTTTATTAATCAGAACTTCCTATACGCGGAACTTTGTATTGGTCTTTTTACTTTTCTTTTATGTGGGCCGAAGCCCAATATAAACGAACTGTTCAACCCAATAGAGTCGGTTATGGTTCCAGAAGGTTTTAATCCTGATTAGGCTTATGAAAATACCCATCAATTATTACTATTATTAATTACTGGAGTACTAGTTATTTTTTAGACTGGTGAAAATTACAGAAACTTGTGATAGATATAATGGTCAATGAATACAGTTAAAAGTACAACATTGAGGGTAAATTTAGCACATTTCATACATTATAAACATCCCTAATCACCCCTAAGATACGGTTTGCTATGTCAGGACCAAACAACCTAGGAAAGCTTGAGCCAAGATCAATCTCAATGGTCTTGTTCTTAATTAATCCATCCCTCTTTTCCAAATATGCCTTGTCTGCCTCATCCACATTTCTCTGTCCGCAAGCACATTGATCCAACCATATTGCTAATGCTTGTTTAGCAACAGGATCAATATGATCCTTCACAATCTCCTCCATGCGTCCTGGTCCGGCTCCCTCTGCGTTGACACGGATCATAATCGATGTGGGAGAGGTGACACATCGAATGTAAAGAGCTGAAGAGTAGTATGGTTGAACTTCGGGCAGTTTCTCGAGTGTTTGCCTGAGGGAGTCCAACTTGGTGTTTTCGTAGAAAGTTTGGAGGTACTCTGGATATAAGACTAGGTCCTTTCGAGGAGGTAAATCGAGAATGAGAACGAGCGATGTAGGGCTACTTTGTATGAGCTCAATAAGGAAATTTGGTGCATCTATTGAAGCATTTAGATATGCTGAAAGGCTTGTTATGTTCAGTGCTCCTCCTGTTGGCAGCTCACAATGTAACCAACTTCCTAGTATGAAATCAACCTGAAACATCAAAAAGTCCTCAAGTATTTAGAAATAATGAGAAAGGAACATTAAACAATAAAGTGTAATATCAGACTCATTATCACAATCCAATCAAAACAAAAATCTTACTAGCCAATTAAATTGTGTACTAACATGAGTTAACCAGATTCCTAATTTGTTCTCTGCAACTTTTATTAATTAACAGCTAGAGAAGCATAATTCTAGCCTATTAGAAAGAGAGTCATAGGCCTTGGTCAATATACTGAAAAGGAAACAGGAAACATTTACACATTGCTTGTTTTATTCCATTGTTCAGTTTACAGACCAGACTGTATATCCTTGAATTAACATCATCTCTACATTTTTGTGTCGACGAAAAAGTTGGGGGAAACTTAAGCTTCTGAAAACAGTCGTTCGGGGCCTGAGGATGTTAGTTAAAGTGCAGCATATAAATTCACAAAAGGCATTTCCAAATCATTTTACATACTAGTATAGGCAGCATGTGGTAGAGCAAATTAATCAGGGGATACAATCTTTCTAAAGTGAAATAGCTTAAGCCAGTAGCAACTGTAGGACTAAATCTTGGATTGAATTCCATGAGAAATATTGCAAGGTTAAATCAAATAGCTGCTAGCTCATGCTTAGACTTCTCCCTTATATAATTAGCACCCTTTGAAGTACTATTATTTGTCAAATCTAGGATTAGCTATTTAGCTGCTGCATCCTCAAACCTCCACAGAACTAGTCTGAACAGACCAACAATATAGAAACCTATATATACATCAAAAAGCCATTATGCAAAATTAAAATCCAAGCATTTTCACCTCAAGGGTTCAATCCACAATACTTGTGGCTAACTTGACTAACAGCAATTAGGGAAAGCTTTGAATATGTCTTATGACCTCACATTAGAGATGATTAAACCGTTGCTTTCAGTTCCTGGGGTTCCACAAATTCGAAAAGAGTTAATTAAGAATTGGAACATCCTAATCACTTCAGTAGAACCAACAAAAGACAATCTATATGAAAAGTTCCAGCATTAAAAAGGAATTTCAAGTTGCATAAAACCGGCCACTAGTGACACAAGTTTTTGGAATGGAATTTAGTTTAATCAACACGCTACCTTAACTAATAAGTTAACAACTTGATTAGTAGTTAATCAATTTTTTTGGTACGGTGAAGTAATGAATCATTCAACTTCATTTCCATCTGAGCTCACTCCACAGAATCCATGTCTTCTTCTGGAAAAGAGTTTACTATAGAAGTTGTCAACTAAGGGTGAGCTTAAATTAGTTAAATAATCAAGAAATTGATTAAGTCTAGAGTAGGAACTGGTCAACTCTAAGAATTCAAGACTGCCCCAGATAATTATAACTTAATTGGCCAACTTTCCTTGCTTATTACACTAGGGGTAGGTTTACATGTACTACTAATTTAAGAGACTAAACAATAAATTAGTCAATTAGACAACCAAATTTCAAAAGAAACAAAGAATTAAAAAAGTTTAGAAAGGAAGCTATACCTGGGAAGAGATATGGCCTGATCTAATATGGAGTGAGCCCTGGGAGGTCCCACTTTGATTATGGTAATACTGTACATCAGGAGGCAGAGAACTTGGTTTAAGCTGAGACTCGAGGCGGGTCTCCACCGTTGATACGAGATCAATCATCAAGTTCCTGTGTGGGGCACTGACAAATGGGAAATCCATGAACTTTTTGGGGGTGATGTCCATGGCAGATGATGCTTGTGCAGAAGATGCAAAAATTTGAGGTCTGGGTGAAGGTGGACTGAAAGAAGAGAGAAGGCAAAGAGAAGAAGAAGAAGACGATGATGAAAGTGAAGGAAGTGGGGAGTTTAGAAAGTGTCGGAAGACGACAGCCATTAGTTCCAAGTAAAAAACCTTACTGACAGTACATATATTTGTCTGATCTTTTTATGGTTTAGCTGCATTGCATAAAGCCGCACGTTTCTTAAGAAAAAGAAAAGGCAAAAAAAAAAAAAGAATCTTCCGTTGCCGGGACTTGAACCCGGGTCTCTCGGGTGAGAGCCGAGTATCCTAACCAACTAGACTACAACGGATGCCTGTTAATTGGTTCTACACTAAATTATATATTATCTGTTTAAAAAAGTCTCCTAATTCCATTGCACAAAATTTGATTATGCTTTTGGATGAAATAAAATCTATCATTTATCCCAAAAGAAGTTCCGTTTGTTTGATTCATTTAATGCATTTTATATGAGTTTAATGTAATGGTCCTCAATTATTACCATTTTTAAAGCAAGTAGTAGAGAATGTGGTAAGTATCCTATAACCATTAGGTAAGGGACCTCGTGCATGATTATTCTCCTAATGTTCAAGGGGCACTACAAAAGGCTATATATATTAATGCATTAATTGATCAATTGATTCAATTCCATAACTCTTTTATAGGTCTATATTGGTTTGCTGTTGACATTCTCTCTATAGGTCATGAATCTTATGTATTTTTAGTAGGATCCAAGCAATGCTAGCTAGCTATAGCTACTAGCTAGAACTAAATTATCTCGATTAATTTTTTTTTTGAGTAAATATCTTGATTAAAATTAATTAGAAAAAAAGAAAGTCAACTATTTCTAATTTGAAATAGGGAGAGATATTCCTATGACGAGAGATCCATCATGTTTTGTTAGTTGTTTTTCATTTTTTGAATATTAAAAACAGCCATGATTTGCATGCGTTTGACAACAAGATGTGAATGTAATCCTCACTTGTTTTATCTAATCACAGTCAAAATTACCCATATATACCTACCTTTCGAAATCAGTGTATACAAAGATTATAACCTCAAACTTTTTCTTATATTACTATTATTTATTTAGTAGTATATAATAACAAGATATAATCAAAATTCAAAACTATACTATCATAATATATATATTTTTTATATCATTGCATTTATATAATTCAATATGCAACAAACGTGTTTTTGCCTCATGTCATGATAAAAATTTTAAAATGATAAATATAATAATAAGTGAGCCAAGAAATTAAAGCCCAAAATATACATATTATAATTATAAAAAACATGATGTTCAAAGGTCATCACATCTTAAAAATGTGCCATATTTTGGTGTACAATAATATATGGGAGGAAGGTAGAGACCCATTTGCCTTTGATCTCTCTCCCTCCCACAATTGCTGACCTAAATTTTACAAAAGAGAAACAAATCATAAAGATTACAACCCAAACCCATCCTTTTTATTGAAAAATTACACATTAACTACTATATTTATAAATGTTCTTACTGAAAATTATATTATTATATTTATAAAATAAAACCTTACTTATTCCTAATTAATTATCCCATACGTTGATCAAAACAGCATAGAAAGTTTCTTTGTCATCGTGTCGAGCGTGGATTGGTCAGTTGCAAACCTTGCCGCTCTTCATCAAATGCACGTGGCCAAAATCTACAGTCTTCATCTCCTTAGCGTGTGGCCCACCATACACGATTTTCTCCTCGCGGGCCCTCTTCCTTTCCGCGCCTTTCAACCAAACCCCAAACAGTTTCAAACTTCCGTTACCTTCTTCGCCGCCTTTTTCATCATCATCGTCGTCATCTTGATTATCAACGCCGTGGCTACGATCACGGGTGGACCCACAGCTTCCTTGCCGCATGATGCGATTGATCTGATCAGGTCCCACCTTCACACAATCAGTTAAAAACGCGACCAGCTCGTCGCATTGCTTCTTCGCCTGAGCCAGCTCCGAGCTCAGCATCTCGTTATCCCTTTTCAGTTTCTCGTTCTCGTCTGATAAATCGGAAAATTGAGTCACGACCGCCGGCGTAGTCGTTTCCACCGATCCCGGATTCTTCGAGTCCGGCGATGAGGTGGAAGTTGACCCAAGGTCCTCTCCAGAGTTAGTCGGAGAGGAAGGTCCAGCACCAGCTGTACTTTTTCCGTTCGCTGAACCATTCGCAGGCGATGACGTCACCGTTTTCCGACGGCGGATTTCGGACAAGAGCTCTTTTTGCCCTCGCTTGAAGTTCTCGTTCGCGAACTCCCATTTGTCGGGAACAACCTTTCGAAATCCCTGTAAGATAACGGTAAATAGGAAAGATTACTGAGCTGTTAATTAAAAGTTAAAAGACGATAATAGCCCTCACCTAAAATTTTTGGTAAAACTTTTTTATTTCCAGAAGAAAATAGAAATATTATTAATCTCTCGAATTAGTTCACCAATCCCCATCATAATCCTTGGCTAATTAGTACTCCATCCAATAAATTTTCCTTTCTTTTAATAGAAAAAAAATCTAATAAAGACATATTAATTAATTAATTAATTAATCAGTAATCACCCATCCTAATCCCTCACCTAAAAAAATTTGAAAAAAAAAACAGTTTAACATAATAATTCTTTAAGAAGAATTTAGAACTTACGTAAGTATTGAGCTGACGGACGAAGCTGGAGAAGTTATTGTGCTTGAAACAATTAGGAAGCAAATCCTTGGCGAATTCAGCAGTTTTCCAAACGACAAAGGAGGTGCCGTTTTCATTCCATGAAATCACGTCGTCGGTGACCGGATCATCCACCAGCTGGTAAGTTTTCGTCAAAAACGGCGCCGGAACGGACCTTTGCGCCATTTCTTCGTCGGATTTTTTTCTTTTTATATATCCGATTCACCAAAATCCCTCCTAGTCCCAGAAAAATATACCCAAAAGAAAATCTAACAAAGAATTATTACTACAGAGTTCAAAAAAGGTAAAAAAAAACAAAAGACAAACCTCGTTGCTTAGACAGAACAACTAAAAAGAAGAAGAGCAGTCAAGAATTCCCAGCCCCAGCAATAGAATCCAGAGAGGAAGAAGCGAGAGTGAACGAGGGAGTCACAGCGTTTGCTTGTATCAGTTTCCATGTGAGTTAACAAAACGAACTCTCTGGTTTTTGGAATTGAAAAAAGACCATAACTTTTGAGAACCAGAGCTTCAGAAATGGAAGAGAAAGAGATTTCCTTTTTTCTGAATTTACGTATATGACTTCTTATAAAGAAGAAGGAAACGAAGATGAAGGCTAAAAGAATACGATATTGGGTTCTAGAAATTTTGAGAAAGGGGAGAGCACTTTAAATATAAAGAAATAGTAGAAAATTGAAAAAGCCTTCTTCCCACTTTAGTCAGTCATTCAAAGGGCAAACAAAAAGAGATAAGACAGAGATGAAAAAGAAAAGAAAATTAAGAATGAGACGAAAACAACAATTTCATTTTTCTTTCTTGAGGAAAATGATGAGAGAGAGAGAAGGATTTTTCTAATGGGAAAATTTAATGGTCCTGGTGGATTTTCTTTTTTTTTTTTTCCTTGGTCGTTTCTTGAAAGGAAGCTTCTAATACATTTCTAAGGGTTGATTAATGAGGAAGAAGGAAGAAGGAGAGTTTTTAAGAACGCGTGGCTTTCACATTTTTTACTTTTTCCAATGAAAGAAGGTTGCCGAAGCTTATTTATTTAATCAAAAATCAAAATATTACTACTGTTCTTTCCCTTGGCTTCCCACCTAACACTCTCCAATACTACCGATTGCTTCATTCTTCTTCTTCCTTATCGTCATTATTATTATTTGTAGTACTATTTGTCTTCTCTTTTTCTCTATTTAGATTAAGAATATTTTAGAGCTTAATTCGATCCCTTTGACTATGTAATTAATGTCGATGGAATTTTCTTTTCTTGAACTTGAAACACATGCACACTTTCTAGTGCCAAAATACCCTTTTTCCCATGTACCAAAAAAAAAACCCTTTTTTCCCTTTTATGATGGCATTTTAGAATAGTAGAATTGAATCCCTCATGATTAACAGAAGAAAAAATGTATAGAATAAAGAACTTCTTACATGTATGTGACTATTGATTAATTTGATTGATTCCTAAAATGAAAAAAGAAGATACTTATTTAAATATATATATGAATGGAGAAAAGTAAAAATCAGAAAAGGAAATATATGAAAAAAAATGACAAAATGACAAGGGAATATCAGTGCCAAATATGAAAACATATGTTATAGGTATAGCTGTATTTGATTCAAACATTAATAAATTATTATATATGGCATTTTCTTTGAATTTTTATATTAACCTCATACGTGTAGAGAGTTTTTTTTTAAAAAAAAAAACTTAATAGTAATTTCAAATCAAAACTATTCTTTGATGTGTTTCTCAGGAAATTGGATTATCATTTATCATTGGACTTTAGATATCACTCATTATCTCTAATATACTATATTTTCCAATAATTATGAATGAATTATTTTCAATACTCATCTAAGGGGGGAATATTGAATTATGATTCCTTACTTTTCGGAAAAAAAAGGAAGAAAGAAAGAACAAGGCATGGAAGTATTCTTCTTAATTTCCGACCAAATATAATACTAGTAATTAAAGATATTTTGGTTGTAAAGAATACGTGGAACTTCCAAACACTATGTAAATTTATTTGTATACTAGTATACTACTATTTATAGTGGATTTTTCATCCAAAGAAGAAAACTTATTAGCGGATTAAAACGATAAAAGGAGATGAACAAGAGTCACAATCATAAGGTCGTGGTTCACCCTAATTTCTACCCAAATATCCCATTCAAATTAAGGTAGGTCCTCTTTCTTATCAAAGACCACCTATAGGCTATAGCCTACTCCCCATTTTTCTTGATGAGCTCATATATATACTGATTACTATAATTAATCTTTGTTTAATTAATTAATTCCTTTGATTCCATGATTGCATAAGAATTAGTACATGTATAGTAAGATCGTACTTAACAAAAAGTATATTTTCTCCCTGAAAAATTGAGATTAATTAAGGTTTGTATTTTGTATATATTATGAATTAGAAAATGTAAAAATATTATAACTTGAATATGCTGTTTTAGCTGTTTCTTAGAAATTTTGTTTTCCCACCAAACTATGCGTTTAGGCGGCAGTCGGCAGAGGAACTTGGGTTAGGTTATGGCTGTAATTAATTAGGTAATTAATTAACTTTGGGGACCAAACATTTTACTGTGGTGCATGTATATATTTCTTCTCTTCTGAGGCAATTCTGTCCGTCCTCCCGAAGGCATGCGTTTAAGGCAGGGTTATTACTTATTAGGAAGAACAATATTATTTGGAAAAACAGCAAAGTACGTAATTTAAGGAGTTAAAAAAGCAATTAACAATGATCAACACCAACCCTTTACCCTTCTATAGTTCCATTGCTTAAAAAACCAGCTCCATGCCTCCTTCCCTCATAATTTACGTCGGCCATTAATTTTCTCAAAGGATAAAAGTTTTTTGGTTATTTCACGAACAAAGCTAGCTTAAGCCACAAGCCCCATAATTACGTCTGAATTATTTGCTTTTTGAAACAAAAATTATTATTACCTCTCTTTAAGATTCTTGCTATATATATAGTATATGAATCTCAGGCTAAATGATCAATTCAGGATATAACGTTTGCCCGAAAATTCAATTCAGGATATAACGTTTGATGAGCTGACAATCTAGGATATAACGTTACCAAAAGATTTCAATTAAGGATAATTTTTTAACTGTTTCCAAGATTTGAACTGCACGCGCCATAAAAGTGCGTAAAAGGGAGGGAAAAAAAAAAAGACACGCATTTTTTTAGCCAGGTGGAAATTAAGAAAAAGGAAATTCATTTTAATTATTTCTGATTTTTATTTTCTTTTTCTGATTTTTTAAATTTTTATTTTTAAAAATTTCACGTGTCAAATACGTCAGTACTTAACGGCACCTATTGGTCAAATGCTAGGTACCGTATGAAATTATCCTTAATTGCAACCTTTTGGTAACGTTATATCCTGAATTGTCACCTCATCAAACGTTATATCTTGAATTGGATTTTCGGGCAAATGTTATATCCTGAATTGATCATTTAGCCATGAATCTTATTAATTTTGTTTAATTTAGAAAATTTTCTAAGGAAAAAGAAGACTTCAGAAAGGGCTTAATAATTATCGATCTTTGGGAGATTCTTGTCAATTTTGTTGAATGACTTGTTAATCATGGTAATTTAATTAATTAATTATTTTGGGATTTCGTTTTCAATTGCCAAAACATATTAATTC
The DNA here is from genome assembly GCA_001974805.1 of Corchorus capsularis. Taxonomy (NCBI): domain Eukaryota; kingdom Viridiplantae; phylum Streptophyta; class Magnoliopsida; order Malvales; family Malvaceae; genus Corchorus; species Corchorus capsularis. The sequence continues at coordinate 104,262 of AWWV01014468.1, forward strand.
TGTTGGGTTTCCATGGAATAGAATTATAGAAATGTTAGTTGGGGGCACCAGCCATGAGGCATCTGCAGCCATGAGGCATAGGGGAAATTGCGTAAAGTGGAAGCTCATAATTAAAAGTCTCTGTTTAACAATAACGTGATAGCACAAATGTTGGAATTTAATCACCCCTCATTTTGACTTTCTCTTCCACTTCTCTGTCTTTCCCTCCCCTCCCCACCTCACTCTTTTCTTCTTTGTCAAACTTCGACTAATAAAAGCTAACCTTTTACACAAATTACGTGGAAAAATTATTGATTTGGTTTTCATCTTATAATTTTAATCAAGCACTATAACAATGGTAGCCAATATTTTGTTAATTAATTGGATCAAGTAAAAAAAAAAGTTTGATATATCTTTTATTAGTAATATTTCAAGTTAACTTGAATATTTGTGATGGAATAAATTAATCGAGAATTTTCTCATTTGAAATTCGATGCGACTATTGACTAATTAGTCAAATTCAATACAGTTGTTGAATGTAATATAACCATAAATCACATGGGACTAGCTACATGCACCAGAAAAACATTTATTATATTAAGCTTTGAGTTTAAGAAATATTATTCCAAGATTTGAGAAAATACATACAAGGAAATTTTTGTATAATTAAGAAGTGGCTTTGATTTCATCTCCTTTGATTTGGTAAAATGGGAGACAAATGTTTAAACCCATAATAATATTGTAAAATCTGAATGTAGGGTGGATGATCAAAAATTGTGTATATAAGTTATTTATCATCATATATATTTGTAATTTATCTCCTTAATTAATTAATGCAGAAGTAGTCGTTTGATTAAAAAAAAAAAGTGGCTTTGATATTCAAAGGTGATATTCAAAGGTGTAATTCAGATAAAATTTAGAAGTTGGGCGGCTTAACATTAATGAATGATGAGAATATTCCAAAACTTTCCTAACTTCTTAAGTAATCCCTTCTCTCATACTTTACAATATTCGAAGGAGTATTTTGGTTGCAACACAAAATTTTATACAATTTTTACCATACTCCCTCCCATTCAAAATAAGTAACTAGGAATATTACACAAAACAAGACAATGATTAATTTATTTTAAATTTAGTAAAAAATAACTTAAAATGATATTCTTACCCTTAAAAAAGTTTTATAAACAATTAGATAAAATTCTTCTCCCTTCCCAACTTTTCAAGATAATTAAAGATTCAACTACCTAACCAACACAAGTAGGAATATATATGGAAAAAATTACAAATTATATTGGTTTTATAAATATTGAACTTAATATGAATGACTGCAAATCTTGAAATGTTGCACTTATTTTGAATGGGAGGGAGTACTTTACAATATTACTATCCTAACTTTACTTACTCCCTTTGTCCCTAAATATAAGTCCCTTTTAACTATATCATCAAGATTAAGAAAGTTAGTTAGGGTTCAAAATTTTATACATTTTTACCTTCTTCTTCTAATTTTGCCACTATTCCCTTTCCTTCTACTCATTCTCTCTCATCCTACTCACTCTTTTAACTGCCACTATCTTGCAAGGATAATTTTGGAAATAACTAATTAATATGCATTGTGTTTGATAAAGGGACTTATAATTTGGGAAAAAAAACTTCTAGAAAGGGACTTATATTAAGGGAGAGGGAATAATACGTGTTTCTCTTCCCACATTTAATAAGGGTAAAAATTAGTTAAAAGTGTTTTAATTATCTAAATGAGACTGATAATTTGGGACAAGAAAAAGTACCAAAAGGGACAAATAATATATCGGACAGAGGGAGTACTTTACAATTTTCTGTCTTTTCTTGGGTTAATTTCATATGAGAAGTAAATTTCCGTAATTTAGAGTAACATACTCCACAATAATCACTTTATGGAACGTGGACAAACATCGGCAATACCCATGGAAAATTTGGATAAAAAGCATATAGAGTATGTTTTTAGTCTTCTCATTCCATTAAAAATCTTCCTTTTGCAGAATTTGTAAACCAAAGTTAGATGACGGTCATTTTCAATTTTTTCCATTAACAACCCCCTTATATCTTAGACCCCTACTTAAGCATCCATCAGCATGATCACCAGCTATATAAACAACCTTAATTTTTGTCAGTAACTTCACTATTATTTTTCATGATTATTTTTCTCTCAAATCTCTTTCTTTTTCAAAAAGTGACAATTTCTCAAATAATAATTAGTAGATTAATTTATAAATCAAATGGCATTCAAAATTTCCCCTCAATTTTCAAACTTCCAAATAAACCTTTCACACATGGATATATATATATTTGCCTAACATGATACTAAACCTAATGCGAGTCAACCATTTATTTAGAGCTTAATTTTACTAAAAAGGGGAAAAAATTACACACACACACACATATATATAGTAATTTTATGTATTTGGTCGAGCTAACTGGTGCATCCATGCACCAATTAGACACAAAATTCAAGAGAATAATGTATTAAAAAAGTCTAATGATTGCATAAAAAGTGGGTATAGAATTGCTAAATAATAATTGTTCATAAAAGAGAGAATTTTGTATGTCAAAACTACACTTATACCAAATAAAAGATGAAAAATCATTATGGTTAGTTTTTTATGACAAGAAAAATTTTAAAATATAGTTTATAATATTTTCTAAAACCTTAATAGGGTATCAAAATTTAAAATTTACCCTTTAAAAAATTATAACATTTATAGTTGGGGCTAAACCTTATTAAAATTGTTTATATTTTTTTTTTTCTAAAACCCTAAGATAATGGGTATCAAAATTTAAGATTTACCCTTAAAATTTGGGAAAAAAAATTTATTTGTGACTAAACTTGGTGAAAAGTATTTAAATATTTTCAAAAAATAAAATCTATATAAAAGAAATATAATTTTTCTAGGAACATTATAGTTATAAGCAAAAGTAAAATATGTCTCATCATTACACTCGTCACATATCCCGAAATTTTTTTATTGGGTTTTGTTACTAAATGTAGCACCATTTAGCTTTTGCCAATATTTATATATAAATAGTCAATTTTGGATTTCTAATTTACAAAACAAGGGGCTTGACTTTAAAGCCTTTCTCACTCTTTCTAAAGGCTGTGTTTTCGGCTATTATATAATTTCTACACAGAAATAAACAAAGGCGTTTGTCATTATAAAGTCAAGTATGTGGACCAAAGGATGATATTGAAAAGATAGATATATGTAGAATTTCTGTTTGTTTCAGTTTTCTTCTTCTCTCTCAAATCCTTTTTGCTTTGTCATTATCATCTTCCACCCACGTTTGAAAGCAAGCCAAGGCAGCCACATTTGCTCATAATATAGGGAATTTTCCAGGAAAGTAAATATCATACTTAGCCATAGACACGTCTTTGAACAATTTTCTACGTATATATATGGATAGAATAGAATAGAACAACACTTTTTTGTACAGTATATATATTGTGGGCACTCTCTTCGATTAAATTGGTTTATTTAATATATAGTACTAAAATTTAATTTGTTGAATCCCAAGACATTTTCAAGCATTAACATGTGGAAAATATATCCAAAGATATCTCAATTTTCAACATAAAAAATAAGGACGGAGAATGATCCCCCACATGTATGGCATCTTGCATATGATTTTATCCATTGAAGTAATTGATCTTTTCCCATTGCTTGCTAAAACAAATCTATGAAAGACAGCAAAAAGTATATATAGAAGCATGAATGCAAGTGTTGAACTGGTCAGTATTATTAGGCTATATAATTAGCTCTCAAATAGAAACAACTTTCTAATGGTTTTCTAGAAGAGAAACAGGTTAACAAGTAGTACTACTTAACATCAAACAATAATGAAGAAATTATTCTCTGGTCAAACATTATTAGTTTTTAGTTCTTTTTTTTTTTTGAAGAAATTTATAAGTTTTTAGTTAATGCATTTAAAATGTGGGTATTCTTTCTTCTTCTTTTCTGCACATACAAAAACTTACAAAATTTGGCTGATTTGAAACTTAATCTTCTTTTTTGTAGTAAACTTGAATTCATTCGTTCGAGTAATCCGGATTACAAATGTCAGGAGGAATGCTCTTGCAACACACATGATTAACTCTTTCTTTTGCTAACCTATGTGCTAATAAATTAGCCTCTCTACAAACATGTACAACTTTACAAGTATCAAAAAGAGACAAGTAATTCCGAATTTCGTAAACTAAGTTACCACCCTCCCACCAAACTGGAGAGTATTTCGTAATCTCCATTACTGCAACTAAATAATCGTTCTAAAAAATGCAATCCTTTTTTTTTGGTATATTTATAAGTTAAACTTGTTCGAGTCGATTGACCCACTATGGGGGTAAAACTCTTCCAACAATGGTTTTCTCTATTCATAAAGCTCGAATCCGAGACCTTACTTAAGGGAAACAAATGTCAAACCACTTGTTGGTAAAAAAAAAAATTCAGTCCTTAATATCATATTCCAATGCCACTTCTTGAACCCAAGAATAATATTGAAAATACTAATAAAAGATCCTTTAGACCTTTGTTAAAAATAATTTGATAGAAAACATCTTATTATGTAATCTAAAAGTTATTTTTGGGTCTTAAGAAGTCAAAATTAGTCCATAAAGCAATTGGATATGAATATGATTATAATGGCCAGCAGCAATGCTGTTAAACCCACTAGTTAATATATGGGGTTACTATATATAATTTGAAACTCCACCAAAACGGGCTTTTAACTGTTTTTGGGTTTTATGAAATTGTGGTTAGAAATAAGTCCAACAAGCCCATTTGAATAGGAATTGAAAGCAATAAGAACAGGATCCATCATGTTTCACGACCTTATTGTACCAATTGTTGTCAGAACTTTTCTGCTTCTGTTTATTATTATCCAATAATAAGTAAAAATAGTGGGAGGCACTTAATAGCTAGCTGTTATGATATAATATGAGCAGTGATTCACAAGCAACACTAAGCTAGCATGATCAATTGATCATGTTTTGTCCTAAATTCCCACACTTTTTATTTGATCACATCGATGTTGACCTTAGTGGGTGTTCCTTTTGCTGCCAATATTTGCATCAAAATTTCCCAGCTAAATCCCACTTTCTGTTGATTTGTCACTTTGTCATGGGGCATCATACATGAGTGGATCATTAATGCAAGCAAGCTCATCTTTATAATTTTGATTGCTTGTTATACTACCAAGAACTCCTTTGGCATTAAGTTAACTTTTTGTATGAATTCAAAAACTTTTTGTATAATGCCAAAACTACTAAATCTTTCATTTTGGAGAAAGCTTCAATTTCCTTTTGCATATTACTACTAGATACATGAGATATATATATGATTTGACATCTAAAATGCTAATCAGGTAAATAATCTTTGGGGACTGAAATTTGTTCCCTTGTTAATGCCTACAGCTAAAAAGGGGAATATATTTAGTCCCAATTCAGCTCATGTGCTAACTGCCCAAGATCCTTAAATAAACAATAAATAATTCTAAGTTTCTAACAGTATCTTTTCATTATTCCTAGGTCCCCTTTCTAATCCTTATCCTCTTTTGGCAAAGCCCAAATCTCAGTTTTTTCCCATCAAATCCATATTTATTAAACTGGGTTTTTGTTTAGAGGGGTAATGGTAATGAAACTTATCATAAATTTTCTAAAATTTCTCGAATCAAAAGTTGGATCTATATCTCAATGCTCAATTCTTAGAGTCAATATAGTGTAGCTCATGTTTGAGCAAAAAAATATAGTGTAGCTCATGATAAAAAAAAAAAAAGTAGTAATTCTGTCTGGCATTAAGGAATAAGCATAAAACTTTTTTTCTCTCCAAAATTCCTTTCCTTTCAAGAAAGAAAAATGATTGAATTTTGGTGCCCATGAAAGAAAGAAAAGCAAGCTGTATTCCGTCGAGAAGAAGGATTCTTCTTCAAGGCAAATCCTCAATTCCTATTACTATTATTAAGAAAGAAAAAACAAAGAAAGCCGGCCCTTTTAAAAGTCCAAGTAACAAAATGAAAATAGTACTTGAAAAAAAAAAAAAAAACCAACTGCAAACCACTTTTCACCTATTTTCACATCATGGTTCAGACAGAATCTAAAACTACGTACCTTAAACATTGTAAAATTTGGTAAAGTAAAACAAAACTGATCAAAACTCTGAGTAAAGTAAGAAAGGTCAGTCTAATGGAGCTTTTTTTTTTTTTTTCAATTTAACAATATTGGGGATATTTCACATTGCTTTTCTTTGATTTCTAACCAAACACAAAAGTCGGTAGGTGAGAAGGGAATCATATCAAACAAGTTGTTGTTTGTTTGAATGTTTGGTTACTTTGATAACAACTCTGTTTTTTTTTTTCTCCATTCATCAGAATTTAACCCAGAAAACCCTGCATCATCATATCATCAAGTCATTTCCTTATCTTCACGTGCTTTGCCTCACGGTACAAGCAACCACTTGCGCCCATTGTTTCAGCCTGTTCTTCATCGTCTGCGGATTATCAACTACACCCAATTTTAAAACAAAAATCAAATCAAATTCAGAATAAAGTATTAATTATAACAAAATTAATTAAGACCATCGATCTGAATTTTTTTTTGAAAAAAAAAAAAAAACTTACCAGGGCCAAAGATGGCGTGGGGGCTGCCAACAGGGGAAGGGATACTGTCACAATCGGATTGAGCTGAAGGAGACGATGTTTTTGAAACGGTGTCGTTATAGTTCTTGTTGACGGCATAATAAAGACCCAAAGCAGGCAAAGTATCAGACAACCGTTGATCCACCTCGGGTGAGTCAAACCCGAACCCCAACTCAATACAAGCCTTGAGTTCATCAAGGTCTTCGTCCGTCACGCTCTTGCTTCTCCTGTTCTTGCTGTTTCCTTTCCTCTTAAGCCACGCCTCGTCCCGGAAAATGTCCGGCGACCACGATCGCTGCTTGTAAAGCGGAAGCAGAGGTGGCATCATCAACGCCGGCAGCTGTGGTGGTGACGACGACGACGATGGTTCAAATGCCACCGCTAGCTGTTTTTCGCGATGTCGTGGCAAGGGCGGAGGCGGAGGCGGTGGCGGCGCGTGAGGGTTAGACATGGATGACGCAGCCCCGGGGAGGGTGTCCGGGGTGTGCGGAGGTCGAGAGACCTCGCCCGCGAGGGTGGGGAGCTCTATGGCTGAGTGGGTGTTTGTTTCAGAGATAAAAAAATTGAGAAGTGAAGAAGAGAGGTTAAGAAGGAGAGTGAAATATAAGGTGGTGAGGTGGTGGGGGGTTGTGGGACAAGGGTGAGAAACTAAAGGGCTTTGGGATTGGTTGGTCCGAGTCAGGATGATCTGTCTTTTTGCTTATTTATTCGTTTTTTAAAGTATTGGTTAAGTGTTTCTTAGAAGATTTTGAATAGTAATTTATACTATATATATATTTGATTACTCTTATATGATTTAATAATATATATACGATTTAAGCAATCTCTAACGCTAGATTTTTTTTTGAGGTAATCTATAGCTAGATTTATCAATTAATATGGGTAATTGTCTTACCATAATATTAAAAAGGATTCACTGTTATTAATGTTTACAATTTGACTTGCAAATAGTGATTTGTCTTATAATTGGTTAAGTGTTTCTTAGAAGATTTGAAATAGTAATTTATACTATATATATTCGATGACTCTTATATATGATTTAATATATACGATTTAAGCAATCTCTAAAGCTAGATTTTTTTTGAGGTAATCTATAGCTAGATTTATCAATTAATATGGGTAATTGTCTTGCCATAATATTAAAAAGAATTCAGTACTGTTATAATTTTTACAATTTGACTTGCAAATAGTGATTTGTCTTATAATGTTCACATATTATACTAATTATGATATGTTTATGTGCACGTCAAACATCTCAAAACTAAATCTAGCTAGTACGGATTTTGTGGGATTATCAAGTGAATTACCATCTTCTATTGACTATATATAATAAGTATGTATTTTCAAAAACCACTTACTCAATGCGTAATGGTTTTTTTGGTTACATACTCAATGCATAATGGTTATTGGTTGGTAATATGTTGAGGAAAGAGGAAATTCAAATTAATACTTTTTTTTTTGGTTTGAAGTAATTATTATTATATAGTATTTTTTGGAGCTGAAATCTTATTACAATCCCATAAAGAAAACATGTATTTAATAATTGAGCAAACAATAGGAATGCGCTAGATATAAAATCTATTGCATATAGAAAACATGTAGTATTTACTTGGAAAAATTCTTTCTGACCCTCCAATTTGAGTCTCCAACCTCCTAATAATTAAGCTAACAAATTAAATCAAGGTTTAGTTCTAAGTTATAAATATGAAGAGTTTGTAAGATAGCTCCATTGATTTTAGGCTATTATTGAATATGGATTTAGAAATTATAGTAAGTTTTCCAATGACACGTCAGGAGGATCAAGTAGCAAAACTCTATATACTTGCATAAAATCTCTTACATAATCTTTTTTTTTTTTAGAAAATATTTTTTGACCCGTCTGATTTTACCATGTTATCCCACCAAATAATTAAGGTAACAAATTAATTACAAGTTTAACCCTAGTTATAAATAAAGAAGGTGTGTATGATAAATTCCTTGATTTTAGGGTATTTTATTATATATATGATTTTAGAAATTATTATAACTTTTTCCAATGCCATGTCACCGGGGAGACTGGGACATTTTGCGAGTCAAATAGGCACCTGTTGTGTTTCATTACTTTTTTTTCTTAGGGAAAATTCTCTTACATAATTAGTTCATTTTTTCTTATAGTAAATATTAATCCGATCTTTTCACCAAAATATATTAATCCACTCTAGTTCTAGTATATTATTTGTCATTATCATTGGTATATTCTTTAATTTTTTTTTTCATATTGAAACAACTAGTATTTGTTTTATTTTCTTTTTTTTTTTCTTGAAAAAAAAAATCTATCAATTTCAAGGAGTACACAACATTATTTAATACAAGGGATAGAATAAATATCTACATTGGAGTGGATAGCAAGCCTACCTATCCAAATGCCATTTATTGTGGTATGGTTGATGTAGAAATGATCAAATGAATTGAAAATTAAAACAAAGAAACCTTCTAGTCCCACGCACGTTAGTAATGGGTCGACCTTACATAAATGTAATTATAACTTGAATTATCAATCATTACGTAAATGTAATTACAAAGTTACCTCAATAAAATCAATTGCAGGTTTTGTATATAATGTCAAATTAACAATTTGCTAATATCTTAGCATATAATATACTACTTAATTATAATCTATAGACTAAATCATAAGTATGAAAAGAGCCTACTTTTAGTTAGTATATACTTGTACGCCAAACCCCCTTCTTCAAATCCAATCTTTGCCATGAATTTGTTTGGTTTTCAACTTAATTTGATCTATTAGATCAGCTGAAATGCGATTGTTTCTTTCAACAATTGGGACAAAACGGATGATATTTTTTACAAGGTCAGACGTTAGAATTTTCTGCAAAGAGTCTCTCTTTTAGATGTTCCCAAGATAACCGTCTTAATTGTAACCCAATCGCAGCCCATGTGACAGCAGTTACAGTTTCGTATATAAAAGAGGTTTCAACTTCATATAATATGGAAAAGTAAAATTTTTACTTTTAATAAACTGAAACAGATTATTGGATTTTTGAATTGAATTACTTCAACCAGCTCTTACCATAGCTTTTTTGTTTTTGTAAAGAGTCAATGGTCAATAGTTTCAGAAAAAAAAAATCAACTCAAATTATTATATAGATAGAGTTTTTGTCATTGCAGTGCCGAAGAGGGGTTATGGCTGGCATTTGCTAAGGTTTCATATTGACTTCAGCATTAGGCATAAAGACGAAGGACTTTCTAAGGCATTTGAATGGAATGTTCTTTTATATAAATAAAAGAAAATTATATGATCAAAGTCAAAAATACAGTTTTCGACGAGACTTCCTGGTAATTATAATCAAAGCCTAATCTAAAACACGGTGATTGTGCTAAACGACAATCTAAACGAAAAAACAAAAGAACTTCGCAAGGGTCAAATCCCAGTTAAGTATACTAATTAAACACCGGGAGATTTCGGCGAAAATTAATGTGAACAAACATTTAATTGTACCTTGATAGAAGTCTTTTTTTTTGAAGAAATTGATAGAAGTCTTAAGATGTACTCCTTCCGTCCCATATTATATGTTCACTTTTCCTTTAATTGAAGTGGACAGATGATATGGGACGGAGTAAATAATGAAAATGGGAAAAACTAAGGATTCTTTCAACTATATTATATATAATATCACGTATTTTCCAACTGCAACGATTGAGAATATTAAATTGAGGTTAATATTTTATTTTAATATGCTTAATTCGAGAGAGATAGCTAGAAAGACGAAATCGCGAGTTGAACTGTTGAAGAAGTCTTACCAACGGTGGATTTGAACAAAATCACATCAAATGTGACATCGTTTTAATGATTTAAACCAAGAAAATGAAAAAAACAAGGACCCCCCAGTTTTCTTCTTTTGTTGATTAGTTGGTTGCGGGTCACAACAAGCCTTAATATTAATGTTCATGACTTAAACTCTAAGCCCACGTACCCCCACCATCAATAATTCCGAGCATATGCCATTATGATGCGCTTTAACCTATCAAAAATAAAATAATGTCAAAATTTAGCTTAAGTTCTTGCTTATCAGATTACTTAATATGGATTAGAATAAACCAAATAGAATAAGCAATCTTTTATTTCAGCGCATTAAATTAATAAGGTTTCAATGTGGTAGAGGAGGCTCTGGCGGCGGCTTTCCGTCAAGCAAATACATAGTTTAGTGACAAGTTGGAAACATCAGTTTCTTTACGTTTTTATTGTCAAAAAATGATTGGAGTTCTTAGATTGTTCGCAACTTGATTACCGGCACCAGATATTTGTTTAATGGGATTGGGCATGAAACAAAACAAAATAAAAGTATTTCGAGGTCAGTGTGGATTCATGAAAATCATATGACTTGGGTGGCCCAATCACGACCTCGATGCAGGGGCCACATATATACTATATTTTTCAAAATTGTAAAGATAGATCAATTGACAAGGTGTGTATATTGTTTCTTTTCTTTTTTTTTTTTGAAAGAAGGTTAATTGATATAAGTGTATTATATATAAAAAATTAAACAATACATTGTCAGCACTGAGTAGAGTTTAGCACACCATACACGTGTGTGTTAAGGATTGGCATGTTATCTTTCAGAAAATGGTTTTTAATATTAAATGTAAAATTAATAAAAGAATGATGTATGTGTCAATATTTTAACTCGTTTTTGTAGTCTAAATTTTACCATGACAGTGTGTATTGTATGATCATTATATATGCCTAAATTTTGATACCATGATGTTTGAGTATAAAAGAGTTATTTGATTATAATGAAATTGCAATATGAGTGATGAGATAGAAGTGATCCATGTGACCATTGTATAAATAGAAAAATACATATATATTTTTTTCCCAAAGAACTATATAATATAAATCTTTGGAAGGGAACGTTATAAGAATTCAATGTATTTAATTAACTATCCAAAATTTTTACCAAAAAAAAAATTAAGTATCCAAAAATCATATATACATTCAAAGTATGGTTTTAGAGAGAGATTTTTCAAGTCCAAATTTTTGTTAAACCCATAATACAAATTATGGTTTGTGATTTGTGAACAATCAATTAAGTTTTGATAAATATCATGGATAGTACTGCAATAAGTAAGTATTCCTATTAGCTTAGCATATTAAGGTATCTTAAGAAGTCTTACTAGAAAGAAATATATAATAATTTCTGCGGGGGCCTGATCTTGGTTTTTATGATTTTGGGTTAGGGGTAACATCATCATACAAGGCGGGTGCCATTGGCGGCCACTATTTATATATGCCATGATTTTGGACTAAATATATAAACATCGTATGGCCATCTTTGTTTATATTATTATTATTATATAATATATTACATGCAAATGCAAGACATGGTCAAGTAAGCTATGATTGTTTCACTCGTGAAGAAGGGGTCAATGAATGTTATAATACCCCCATTTCGTCTAAGTTAGTCGGCGAAACCCAATAGGCTAATAGTATATTTTTTCATTAAAAAAGTTGCATGTTTGTTTATTCAAGTGATATCAAGGTTTTAGAAATTAGTACATTTCTATTTAGTACTTTGTAATAAGTATTACTAAAAATTAGAACATTTCTATTAATTACTAGTACTTAATTTGTTTTTCTTTGTTCCATAACCATTAGATTGAAAACCTCGTACAATTTCTATTTCATAATAATAAAACCAATTGGTTTTGAAAATAAACTAAATGATAAATCGAGTCATTTTAATCTAATTCTTTCTAAAACTAATTTGATTGATTCAATTTTAACTGAATTAATAATAAATGCACCCCTAGCATATCTGGGCTTGAAGCTAATTTACAGTAAACACTCAAATTTGTGAACTTACTAATTAATGATATGATGGCGCAAAGACTCAAAAAAAAAGGCCTCAGCCCAAATCTGAATCAAGCCAATAATAATATTATAATATAACACAACACAAAATCAATTTGATAAAATTTGGGAGTGCAATTAAACAAAAGTGGAAATTATATAGTATAATTGAAATTGACTGCTGAGTAGTGTTTGGAAAGTGGAACTTATAGTCGAAATTGAATCTCCTTTCCCCTCTGGTTTCGAGAAAACAGAGTAGTGAAGCAAATCCAAAAACCTCTACCCAGCAACATTCTTTGAATCCATAGACCCTCGCAACGTTTGATTATGAGGCGAATGAGCATGATGAATAATGCAAGTGCAGATGCCCCGTCACACAAAATAAACAGACCCAAGAAGGGCCCTGGTCCTATACCTGATGATTTGCTCCCATTAACTGTTGAGCTTGAACAATCTGGAAGAGATACTATAACGTTCGGCATTTCATTCAATTTAGACATCTCTTTCACAAAAGGAGAACCCCGTGGAAACACCTGAGTAACACAACAAAGGCCAACAAAATAGTAAAATGTCATGTCGGAAAAAGCTTATAATTAAGGAGCAGATAACTGAGACAAGATCATGACTATTGTTGAATGTTGATGTAAGTAAAAGTAATTACTATATATTATTACCATAGTACTAGAAGTAGAACCACGTATGGGTTCCCATGCGCTGAAGCCTTTGCGGAATTTTGCGAGGAAAAGTTCTCCATAAGCGACAGAAAAGAATGCAGCCTCGATGTTTCCATTTGATAGAGCCTTTTCATAATCATCGATTGAAGATTCAGATATATCCTTGATATTCTTGCTCTGGAACCCAAGAATTCTGACTAAATACTTGAATTTGTTTTTATCACACCCGATACTGGCATTTGTTTTTATGAGGTTTTGTATATCGAAGCAAGATGCCTGATCAGTTTCTAAAGAGCTTGTTATCATGGAAGTTAGAGTCGATGTGTAGACTGAAATCAGAACTAGGAACAGGAACAGCCGCGGGACCATCACCAAATATGTTAAGTTGTTCCTGGGTAATTGTCCTGCAATTGGAATATTTAGAATATAGCTATATAGAATAAAGAAGAATATATACAGTTGCATTTATCTTACTCTGCCCAAAGAATAACAGAGCTTCTATCCAACTAGGTCCATGTCCGTAGTCGTACTGGCCTTCAATTTTCCAGATAGTGAATCCTGAAAATGTAATCAAAGCTACCACAGCAAGCCACATGTTTGGTGTGAATGGGGTTAGGAACCACCATAATTTGTTCAGCTCGTCGGCTTTTGCTTTCACCACCATCGTGAATTTATTGCCCCAAACCCCTCCTTCACATTCATTCATACATGTTGATGATAAGTGACAGAAGATGAACAAAGGTTAGGTTTTTCAAGGCTAAAAGTTTCTCCTTGAAATTAATTAAAAATTTAGCCATTTGTACCTGACGTAGAATCTGATTTCGGCTCGTGTGATGAATACGAAAGCCCACTTTGGTAGGCCCGTGCCCTTGGGATTGGTTTAGTGGGAGTGAAATTGGTGAGATTAGTTACTGTACGGATAAGATTGGTTGGTTACTGTACAGATGAAAATATAACCAGCGATTGAAAAATTGGTAAAGTTATTTGCACTACCATAAACCACACAACTTTGCTACACTACCTATATTCAACGGTTGTTATTCAAATCAAACCCACATCCAACGGTTATAGATGATAGTGTACAAGAGTAGTGTGCCTAGGGATAGTAGGCATAGCCTTGTCAAAAAAAAAATATGTGTTTGATGAAAACAACAGTAATGTGAGAATATAAAATGACCATGTAAGTATATTAGAACAAATGAGTTTATATATACTATTTATTTGTCTTATCTATTAAATGAATATATATATATATATATATACTATATATTATTTGAATAAACATATGGAAATTACTAAAAGATCTCTACCCCGGATTAATGAGGAGCGAGAGAACTAATTTTTTTCGTCTTTTCCCACTTGGCCGATTACTTAAATGCTCTAACTTTTGATTCATGAGGTGATTAAATAACTAGACTTTTTGGTCATTTCTCAATTGACTTCAATAGAGTAGTGGAATTACTAAAAGATCCCTACCCCGAATTAATGATAAGCTAGGTGGAATTACTAAAAGATCCCTACCCCGGATTAATGATGAGCTGGAGAAGTAATCTTTTTCGTCTTTACCTACCTGGCAGATTACTTAAATGTCCTAAACTTTAATAGAGTAGTGGAATTACTAAAAGATCCCTACCAAGGCTTGCTTTTGGAGTTAGATAACTTATTTTTTTCGTCTTTTCCTACTTGGCAGATTACTTAAATGCCCTAAGTTTTGATTTTTGAGGGGATTAAATAAGTAATCTTTTTGGTCATTTCTCAATGGACTTGAATAGAGTAGTGGAATTAATAAATGATCCCCATCAAGGATTGATGATGAGCTAGAGAACTAACATTTTTCGTTTTTACTTACTTGGCAGATTACTTAAATGTCCTAAATTTTTTATTCTTGAGGGGATTAAATAACTAAACTTTTTGGTCATTTCTCAATAGACAAAGGACTCAAAAAGTCGCATGTCATATTCCTTTATTTCATTCTTTCCCCTTACCTTTTTGTTAATTACAAGATTTCTAGAACCAAATTTAGTTAATTGCACCCTCTCATTTGTCAATTCCACAAGTGCTGCATTTATTGACTTTATTTTTTTTCCCGTCGATTATTTTTTGAAAAATCTGTACCTTAAAAAGGGAAATAGAACAATCCCAATAGACACGTCAAAGCACTGTCTCAATTTTAAATTTACGACGAAAATCTTTTAATATATGCATGGTGATAAATAACGATTCTAAAAAAAGAACGCCCGTAACGCTAGTGCGGGCCGATCAACTTGTATATATTAATGCTAATAATACTATATTATATATACTATATATTATTTTTAACTACCATGGAAATTACTAAAAGGCCAAATTGAGAATTAATGTGGTGCCACCTTTTGACTATTTTTGATATTTTTTCACTTTTTGGATGACTAAAAAGTCCCTCTATGAGTTTCCCCAATTCCTTTTCCTTCTACCATTTTTTGTAATTACACATTTCCCTTCCTTAATTGTTTTTAATTACTAATGTTTAAGACTTTTAATTAATTGCTTCTAAACCCTAAACCCTTAATTACTTTTAATTAATGTCTCTCGCTGTTTCTTTTTTCCTCTTACCAACTCAGTTGCTGCTTCTTTTCAACTCCTCGGTGTTGATCAATCTTCAGGTTTGCCAAAAATCAAACCTTTCCATCACTCCCCTCTGTTTTCACCTTCATATCTCTTTCCTCTTTCCTCTTTCTTCTCCGTCTCCATCCCTTCAACATGGACTGTTCAATATTTTTCCCATTCTAAATTAAAACCACCATTTGTTCAATGTGAGTATTATTATGCAATTAACAACATATTTTATTACCTCTTTGCACTTCATATTACTTACAAATAAAAACATGTTCTTGACCTTCTTAATTTTACAGGTCTAAAAAGTTAGCTTACAAAGATTTATGGCAGAGACATAATTAAAACTAATCCATTTAAATTGCATTTTTACTGCAACCTTATATAATTCAATCAATTAATCAATCAAGCACCACTCTAGAACAAAAAATGTTCTTGACCCTAATATAATTGATTATATTAATATCCTTATTCAATCAGTTAATCAAGCACCACTCTAAAATAAAGAACGCCCGTAGCGCTAGCGCGGACTAATATTTCTTGTTATAATTAGTTTAAAACTTAAAAACAAGTATAAAAATGGGGGAATTATCATTAGGTGTAATGGTAAGTTAAAATTACCCCCAAAGTGTAATGAATTATCATTTGTCTAGGTTTAGTGTAAGGCTAAATACATTTCCCTCTAGATGTAATGGATTTTTATGTGTTTTACCTATTTTTATCATTTTTTTTAATTTAAGTAAAATTAAAGAAAATCAATAATTTAAAAAAAAATTCTATCATCATCATTCCTATGTCCCGCCAGAAATTGGTAATTTGTCTCAACATGATTATTTGTCTTTGGCATATATATATAATAACAAATTGTTGCCTTCCAAATTTCCTTCGTGTTTCAAACAATCGAAGAAGTTGAAGACATTATGGACGTCTGAAACCACTTTAATTGGTGAAATTCCCGTGATTGGAGATATGGCAGCTCTTGAGGTACTGGATTTATCCCTGAATGAACTAACAGGAAAAATATCTGATGTTTTGTTCTTGTGTTAATGAATTTGGAGGAGATATATCTTTACAAAAAAAAAAACCTTACCTGGAGAGATTCCTCAGGTAATTAATCTTCCAACCTAACAATGACGATTTTTTTTTTCTTTTGATTAAAATTATTGATTTTCCTTCATTTTTCTTAAATTTAAAAAAAGGTAAAATAGGTAAACACATAAAACCCATTACAGCTAGAGGGAAATATGTTTAGCCTTACACTAGACCTAGACAAATGATAATTCATTGCACTTTAAGGGTAATTTTAACCTATCATTACACCTAATGATAATTCCCCTATAAAAAGTTATTAATTTTTTATTCATTTACTAACTTCTTTATATTTTTTATTATTCAAAATTTAAAAATTATGTAACACTAAAATGTAATAATTATTTATTAAAATTTGTATTTATTTATTTACTTCTTTATAATTATTTTTTATTTTCAATAGTGGCTATTGTAATTATTTACTTGCAAATTTTAATTATTTATTAGCTTTTGTAAATTCTTTATTTTTTATTTTACAATTTATAAATTCTTAAATTTTAGATAATTAGATATTGTGAAAAGAAAATGACAAGTTTTATTTAATTGCTAATTATAATTAATAATAATATTTTTAATTATTATATATATAATTAAATTATTTATTATTCAATTATTTATTTACTAAGATATATACTACATATTAATTTTATACACTCTGGAAAAGACTAACTACCCCTTTCAACTTTCAATTAGGGAAGAGCTAATCGCCTCGTTTTTGTCATTTAATCACTTGGTTTTTTATTTCATCGCCCTCAATTCACACTTGATGATTTTTGTTTGTTTTGGGCCATTAAAGTAATCTGATATATATTTGGTTCATGCCCCCTGGATTATGTTCTTTGTTAGTGGGTTTTAAATGAATTTAGGGATTCACACTTGATGCATTCCTTTTGATGCTATTTAGTTTCCCATTTTTTTTTTCACTTGCTTATTTGGAATTTAAATTTTAACGTTTCATTTCAGTTGCCCAGTTCTACAAAAGTTTTTCAACCATTGACTGATAATTTTTTCACTCTAGCATTGTATTGTTAATTTTATATACTTGCACTATTTCATTTGTACCCTAAATTCCAAGGTAATTTCTTGAGAGATCTACTTTTTCCAATAGTTATATCATATTTGCAACTCATATTAATAATTACTAATTGAATTCATGATATCATGGATTAGAAATGCATAATGGTAACATTATTATTTTCTATAGTTTTGTCATATTACAAATATATGCACTGTAGGATTATTTGGTTCAAGACAATTAACTACTATTAGTAAAGGTTTCCAATGTGATTTTACAAAAAAAGAAAAAAAGAAAAAAAGGTTTTTAATGTGATGCAAAGACTGAAAGGCTTTTTGATGCGTAGTGTCTCTTTTGATCTTTAGATTTAGAGAACTTTTTTTTTCCCAAAAGATTTAGAGAGTTGAAAGTGTTTGTTTTTTTTTTTTAAAAGCGAAAGTGTTTACTCAATTGAAGAATATCAAGTCCAGTAAGTTTTTTTAATGCTCAATAGTCTATCAATATTTCAATATTCAAGGGGTTAAATTCAGTATTTATAAATTACTTTTTCAAACCTGAGAAACCTAAAAATACACTTGCCCTCGGTGCCCCCACCCTGTATCCGTCATGACTATAATAAAATGATTGTAATGAAAAGACTCTGCAGCGCTAGCGCGGAGTAACTCTCTTGTAAATTATTTAATACTAATAGAGGAGAGATGAAGGTTGGAAAACTACAAAACAAAAAAAAAGGAAGAAAGTATCGGAAAAAAAAGAGGAAGAAAGACTATCATTGGAGAAAGGCAGAAAGCCGAGAGGTTAAAAAGAAGAGATAAAAATGTTGTATGGGTTTTCAAAGTTCCGCTGCAGCTAAAAAGACCAATGTAAAATTATGCTTTTTGGTCAGTGGCCAGTTGTCCACGTGGGACAACTGGTACCACCAGAGCTTGCATATAAGGCTCCAGGTAGGCCGTTCAGCTCGTTTGGGCCTCCCAAACGGGCCGAAACGGCCTACCAAACACATATTCTCCTTCTTCACGTCCTTTGATACATGTTGATATGAACAAGACAGAAGATGAACAAAGGTTAGGTTTTCAAGGCTAAAAGTTTCTCCTTGAGATTAATTACTACAAAATTAGCCATTTGTATCTGACGTAGAATCTGGTTTCGGTTCCCCCGGTAAATATTCTCCTTCTTCACATTCTTTCATACATGTTGATGACGTAGAATTTGATTTCCGTTCCCATGATAAATATTCTCCTTCTTTACATTCTTTGATACATGTTGATATGAACAAGACAAAAAATATTGAACAAAGGTTAGGTTTTCAAGGCTAAAAGTTTCTCCTTGAAATTACTTACAAAACTTCACTAATTAGGCATGTATTTGTTTGGGAATTATCCATTTGTACCTGACTTAGAACCTGATCTCGGTTGCCGTGAAAAATAATCTGCTACTCTTAATACTACAGGAGGTTGCCATGGTTTGAACAGTACTAGTGTACAAGGCTGCAGGGTTTTTTGCACATAAAAAATGAATGGAATTGGAATCTGTCTGCAATAAAAACCTTGTGATCAATTAGCTGACTCACCTCTATAACAGAGAGATCCCTGTAAGTTTTCTTGAGAAATTGCTAACTCATCAGTTAATTTACTGGTGGCAATATCTTGCACATCCCTCTGGAAACTTTTGTGATCTTCATATAAACCTTTTTTCCAGTCTAATTGAAGGAACTCACCTAATTAGTGCCCTGAAAATGAATAAAAAACAGTCCAAGACAAATGGTTTCCAGTTGTTACCTGGAAGAGAGTTAGTGGTGGAGCACAAAACTTTGATCCCCCAATTAAGATATAGCACTTTTCGGGAGACTTCAAGTTCAACCGAAGAACTGACTCTCCAGTAGCGTAAAACTTCACGAAAGGAATCAGAAAAGTAGCCACTACCTGCTGCATCATTAATCCCTGTACTTTTGCTGTTTATCGATGGAAATAGAAGTACAAATGCAAGACACAGAAAGAGCATGGCCAATTCCATTTTACCTTACTAGATTATTATTACTAGTAAATACACACACATATGGAGTATCTTTCTTAAAGTTAATTAATTTTGGGTCTTCATCAATCGACATCATAATTGCGTCAACGTCGCCTTGTGTACTCGGAAACTTCCCAGACATTTCCCTTCATTCGGCAACATAGATCGAATGAACCGACGATGTAATTACTTCAAAAAGTTGAACCGACAATGTTTAATACATAATTACCCCTCGATTATCCAAAAAACAGACAATGTGCCTCATTTGTCCCAAAAAAAAAGAACTTTTTTTTTATATGAAGGAAAAAAAAACAAATTACATCATATGGCTCTTGGCCAAACTAAACCCATGGCATCAGTTGAGAGAACTGAGAAAAGTCCTGGAGGTGGAGAGTCAAGAACATGAAGTCCCAGTTGCGAATCGTCATGGTGAGTAGCTAACCAGTCTGCACACATATTTGCCTCTCTATAGATATGTTTAATCCTGCAAGTCCAGTCACGGTTCAACAATTCATTAATGGCATCCAACAAACGATGATGAGGACTATAATCAGAAGCAACACCCTTGATTCTAGACACAGCAAGAAGTGAATCGGATTCCAATTCAACATTACGAAATCCACGTTCCCAGCATAAAGAGAGACCATGATAAATTGCCCATAATTCCGCCACCAGACTGGAAGAAATCCCAACTCTGTAGGTGAATCCACAAATCCAGTTTGCTTGCATATCCCGAATCAAACCACCTGCTGCAGAAAGGCCCGGATTCCCTTTAGCACTACCATCCACATTCACCTTAACAAAAGATGCAGCAGGCCTTTGCCATGAAATTAACAACTCATGTTTCAATTTCAAGCTGAAACATCTTAAAACATCACTAGCTTCCTTGGCTCTAGATAAAATATGCTGATCACAATTTACAGGCCACACAAAATCACCATCATGCAAGGTGCAGTTCCGCCAGTACCATATAAACCAAACACCATAAAGAAAAATATTTCCCCAATCCATATCAAATAGTCGAATAGGACTAGAACAGTTAAGAAGAAGCCAATCCTTTTCATCCAGGGAAAAGAAATTCCCATTAGCTAAAGCAGGATTCAACATTAACCAGACACCTTTGGAAACAGGACAGTCACGTAAAGCATGCAACAAAGTTTCATCCATATGCGAGCAACGAAAGCAAGTAGAATGAGAGGCAACATGTCTCCGATGCAGAAAAGAAGCTGTAGGAAGAGAACTATGTAGAGCTCGCCATAAGAACACTCTAATTTTGTTAGGAGAAGAGAGTGACCATACCTTATGCCAAGGTAAAGAAGAATGTGGATTAGGGGATAGTTGAATCCTGTAGGCTGAACTTCTTGAAAAAGAACCATCACCCTCCAACTTCCAGCACCATGAATCCTCCCTTTCGTCACTAGTATTGATCCAAATAGCCGAAATTCTAAGCACAATATCGGGAGGAAGAACCTCAGATAAAGCATCCCAGTGCCATCCTCCAAACTCATCACAATAAGATGCAACGGAAAGATCAGCTTCAGCTTCAGATATAGGCCGCATAGCATACCGTAATAAAGGGCTTTCTGGCATCCAGTTGTCTAGCCAAAAACGTGTAGCATGGCCATTACTAATATTTATTCCCAAGCCTTTCAACAACACATCTCTGCCCTTCATAATGCTCCTCCACGTAAATGAAACAGTGGATTTGCAACTCACAGACAAGAATTCATCCTTACGCAAATATTTCTGTTTAATAATATCAACCCAAAGACAATCCTTGCCAGTAATGATTTGCCAACCTAATTTAGCCAAGAAAGCTAAATTAGCCTTCCTCAAGTCTCTCACTCCCAAACCGCCTTGCTCTTTGGGCAAACAAATATTCTCCCAGGCAACAGCATGAAATTTTCTATTACCCACATCTTCCCCCCATATGAAACGTCTTGTTAACTTCTCAAGTTCATTCACAGTATGATCAGGAAGATAAGTTGTCTGCATCAAATAAGATGGAAGCGCACCTAATACTGATTGAATTAAAGTGATACGTCCAGCCATGGAAAGGAATTGATTACCCCAAGATAAGATCCTGGATTGAGCCCTGCTAATAAGTGCATTATAAGTAGCTTTAGTTACTCTACCCTGAATCATCGGCGCACCAAGATATTTGCCAAAATCAACTGTCAAAGGAATGCCACAGTAGTTGCTCAAATACGAAGCTCTGCCATGTTCAATATTTGAAGAGACCAGGATCCTCGACTTGGCCAAACTAATCTTCTCACCCGAAGCCTCACAGAATGTAAAACACCCATCATCACATCAAGTTGTTCAGTGGATGCCTCTCCAAAAAGGACCAGATCATCTGCAAAACAAACATGAGAAATGAAAGGACCATTATTAGTAATCGGCAAAGGCTTCCAACGAGTTTGCTGTACTGCCTCATCAATCAAATGACCAAGCTTCTCCAAACATAGAACAAATAGATACGGAGCGAGGGGATCTCCTTGTCTTATGCCTCTAGATGGTGAAAAGAACGGTAGCCTTTCTCGGTTCCATATAATGGAAAATTGATTAGAAGAAACAATATTCATGATCAAATTGACCCAGGAAGGAAGGAACTCAATTTCCTCTAGGACCTCTAGTAAAAAAGGCCATCTGATTCTGTCATATGCCTTTTCTAGATCAATTTTAATTGCCACAACACCCTTTTTTTCTCTTCATTTTCCGCATTGTATGCAACGGCTCCTGAACTACGATAATGTTATCCGAAGTATTACGTCCTAGAACAAAGCTGGATTGAGTTTTCCTAACTAATCTTTGAAGCAAAGGCCGAATCCTATCCACCATAAGCTTCGTAACAACTTTCAAAGGAACAGTGCAAAGACTGATAGGGCGAAATTGTGAGATCTTTTCAGGGCTTTTAACTTTCGATATCAACACAATAAGAGTTCGGTTAAGAAAAATGTCAATTTCACCTGTACAAAACGCAGTTTTGACCATAGTAACCAAATTGTCCCCTGTAACGTTCCAAGCCTTCTGAAAGAAACCAGCAGGAAAGCCGTCAATGCCTGGGCTTTTATTCGGATACATCCCAAAAAGAGCTGATTTAACCTCCTCCACCGTAACTTCCACATCCAAGAGCAACTTCTCATCATGATTCAACTTCCAACCCTCACACAAAGACGGCAAGCTGACCCTCACACCGACATCATTCTCCGAATACAGCTCACGATAATAATTAACCACCAGTTGCTTGAGGTTATCAGGATCGGAGCACCAAGAACCATCATCCGATTTTAAAGTAGTAATTACCTTCTTAGCATTGCCCTTCTTAATAGCAGCATGGAAGAATTTGGAATTACAATCCCCAAACTTGATCCAATCCATCCGACTTTTCTGCTTTAATAAAGTTTCTTCTTGAAAGCAGATCAAATTATATTCTTCAATAAGCACAATTTCAAGCTGCAGTAAATAGTCATTCGGCCCTGAATCTAGCTTCTTTTGGATGCCATTTAGGCGAGCTAAAACTCGCCTCTTCCGTTTATAAATATCACCGAAACAAATCATACTCCAATTCTTTAGATCTTGTGCTAGTGTCTATAGTGAATTAAACAAGGAAGTACTGGGGAGTAGATAAACTCGCTTTCACACAGTCTAGAAAACTATCATGTGTCATCCAAGCATTTTCAAAGCGAAACGAT
Organism: Corchorus capsularis; assembly: GCA_001974805.1. Classification (NCBI taxonomy): domain Eukaryota; kingdom Viridiplantae; phylum Streptophyta; class Magnoliopsida; order Malvales; family Malvaceae; genus Corchorus; species Corchorus capsularis. Next base: position 127,824 of record AWWV01014468.1, read on the forward strand.
ACTGGCGAATTTAAAGGCCTACCATCCGAACACTTCAAACAAATAGGATGATGATCAGAACTTGTACGCGGAAGAATAGTTACCGTGAAGTTCTTGACCAAATCAAGCCAAACATCATTAGCCACTGCTCTATCCAACCTAGCCTTGATGAAATTCGCCCCTCCACTTTTATTCCACCAAGTAAATTTCGGGCCACAAGCATCTAAATCAACCAAATTACATTCTTTAAAACAATTCAACATCCTGCGACAATTACTCAGATTAATTCCCCTCTTACCATGTTTCTCATTAGCTGAAGCAACCTGATTAAAATCACCCATGAGTAGCCAAGGAAGGTGATGTAATCGGCTTGTTTCAGTCAAAGAATGCCATAAACCGTTACGTCCGCTGCATCCGGACTACCATACCACCGCTGTTAAAAGCCAATCAAAAGTACCAGGACCCGAAACCAAAGCATGAATAAACTGATCAGAGTAAGCTAGAACTTCAATCTGAACAAATAAAGGATTCCACAAGAGCCAAATGCCACCAGAAAAACCTTCTGCTTCTACTCTAAAGAAATTAGAAAAACCAAGTTGCCTGCAGACTTTGTCCGCCTTGTCACCTGAAATCCGAGGCTCCAAAATGATTAAAGCATGCAGGCGATGCAACGAAATTAAATTCTTAATATTACGGATACTACGTCGAGAAGCAGCGCCCCTCACATTCCAGCTAATTATGTTAAGTAACATAAAAATAGAAGAAAGGTAGCAATCAATCAAGAGGAGTTCATGGACTTGCCATCGTCCTCTAACCCCTGTGAAGGCGCCTCAATATTCATAAAATCCTCATCCGAGGAGAGACCTTTTTCCCTTGCTGCACCATTGACACCAATTCCAATCATGTCATCATCTTGGTCTAAGTTGATACATGGATTAATTTGGGATTGGGTCGGTTCCACTATAGAAGGAGTGTCCTCATCATTCATCACAATCGGCTCCCTATTCTGCGTTCTCACTGTCGCAGCTTGTTTCAGATCAATGGTTTTATCTATGGGGGGCACATTAAGGGCTCTTATTCACACCATCTGAAGCAGCAATTTTCGGCCCAGATTTTAGACTTAACACCCGATGAAGATGAACCCACCACACCACCCTTGTTTGCAAAGTTGTGCAACCGTTTGAAGGCTCTGTTGAAGTTGC
>AWWV01014469.1:0-31592 GCA_001974805.1 Corchorus capsularis
GGGGATTGGGTCGGTTCCACTATAGAAGAGTGTCCTCATCATTCATCACAACAGCTCCCTATTCTGCGTTCTCACTGTCGCAGCTTGTTTCAGATCAATGGTTTTATCTATGGGGGGCACATTAAGGCTCTTATTCACACCATCTGAAGCAGCAATTTTCGGCCCAGATTTAGACTTAACTCCCGATGAAGATGAACCCACCACACCACCCTTGTTCGCAAGCTGTGCAACCGTTTGAAGGCTCTGTTGAAGTTGCTTCCTGCTATCCCTTTGCATCGGCCCACCATCACCATTCTTATGGACAAGAACCGCCTTACCGGATGCAACCGTATTCGGTACAATCTCATCGGAATCCTGGGTATCATCCATATCATTCAAGACAGCGAATCGAGAACCGACCTGGGATGGACTTGGAGCTGCAGCTACCAGTTTATCTTTATCATTGGATTGCCGATTCGTAGGTGCCTTTCTCGGAGGCTTCTTAACTACCATCCAAGGACCGAAGCCAGCTTTCTCTGCACCCTCCTGTACAGCGACTTGGGTGTGTGAAGATTGAACACCACCGTTGGGATCAGCCACTGCCTCTTCCTCCTGTTGCTTGGCCTTGCACCCGTCAGCATCATGGCCGAACCTTCCACAGGAAAAACATAACATCCTCAAGCCTTCATATTCCACTCTTTGCCATCGGCCTCCAATATAAATATGAGGAACAAGTGGTTTGGAAAGGTCAATCTCGACACTCAGTCTGGCAAATTTCCCACGAGAAGCTTCAGTGGTAGTTTTATCCACATTCACAAATCTTCCTATTTTCTCAGCCATGCTTTTCAAAGTTTTCCGATCATAAAATTCAATCGGCATTGACGGAAACCGAATCCATGCTGTAACCTTGTCAATTGTAGGCTCATGAGACCGAAAATATGGAGACCACCTTCGAACTGTCAGATAATGATCAGCAATCAACCATGGACCTCCATTGAAGACAAACTCATAATCCCTTGATAGAGTAAACCGAACACAGTAGAAACCATGGTCAAGGTCGATAACCTTATAATCACCCTTCAAAGACCACAAAGTCTTGAGCCGATTGCAGAGATACGTATAGCTTATTGTTCTCCCGAGCAATTTGATGATCACCGATTTCTTCCAAGGCTGCCTAATGCGTTTCTTGTCTTCCTTGGATAGCCAAACACAAGGGCCATCAATACTAGCATCAATATTATCATCCTCCGACTCATAGTCCGAGTCCGATGCCTCTCCGTTCTCCATCAAATCATCGACGGCCTCCTCCAAACCGGTATTGAGAAGCTTATCGCGATATGATGGACCATGGTTGTTCGGCCTAGCTGCTCCCGAGAGAGGGGGAAAATCTCCTCCTAAATCCTCCTGTTCCATTGCAGTTCGACTTCTCTTAACTCCACTCCCTTCCCCCTTCAACGATGGCTCGCCCTCCGTATCCTCCTCCATAGCACCGCCACAGCCAAAAACTAGGTAGGGTTAATCAAGATCCGAAAATTTTGGAGCGTAGTAAGAACTTTTTTTTCCACACAATGACTCCATGAATAATTTCGGCCCAATCGCCCCTTGCCATTAATTATTATTCTGTTAAAAACGAGAAATTATTAAATTGACTGGTTTCATTATGTCATCTATGGCCCCAACCAATATATAAAATTATGACAACTCAAAATTATTCCTAAAATTTAGTATAAGGTTTAGTCCAAAGTTTCAGTAGATGAGATTCACAGAGTAAATCCCTAAATTTAGGACATCAATTTGGTAGTGTTTTAATAATTGTAGGAGAAATCCGAATCGTCACAATTTTATCTATACTATATACTACCTCCGTCCCATATTATCTGTCCACTTCTATTAGGGGAAAAGTGGACAGATAATATGGGACGGAGGGAGTATAAAAGTATGAGTTATGAGAAACTTTTGAATCGACTATTATACCCTTATTATTCAAACATATTTCTTAAATGACATTACTTAACTATTATAGTTTTATTCTACTAAAAACTCTATTTTTATTCAATTAAATCTAATATCTTTATAATTGCTTTATTTTTTTACGATTTTTGTTTTCAAAATATACAGTTTTATTCTACTAAAAACACTATTTTCATTTAAATAAATTCAATATTTTATTATCTCAAAAAATTCAATATTTTATAATTATTTTATTTTACCATTCTAATTTAAAAAGTTATTATGATTGACATCTTACTATTTGATAGTTTATAATAATGTATTATGATTAAAATTTATTATTTCCCTAATGTGCAATTATTTTATTTGACTTATAATTGATTTTTTGCTTGATATATTGCTTGGTGTATAATTAAAAAAAAATCTCGCATTCTTATAACTATATCATTTTTACCATTTTAATATTTTAATTAAAAAACTTAGATGTATTAGAAAATTTTAAATATACTTTTATAGTTTTACTCAACTAAAAACTCTTTTTTATTTTTCTGTAAAAAAAAACTCTATTTTTATTTAATTAAATCTAATATCCTTATAACTATTTTGTTGTTATCATTTAACTATTTTAATTAAAAAACTTAGACATATTAGAATTTTTAAAATATATTCTTTTACAATTTTTTTAGAAATAACTTTTACAATTATTCTACTAAAAACTCTATTTTTATTTGATTAAATTGAATATTTTTAATAAATATTTTATTTTCACCATTTTACTTTTAAAATATTGGAGATTTTTTTGGTAGTTATGGATCCATTTCAATTATAATATGAGCTGATAAAAGTATTATTATCAAGTTTAAAAGTTAAAATAAATTGGCTAATCATTAACTATTCAAATTTTTTTAACAAATTAAGCTAAAAATTTATTTAAAATCTAATTATTGTGATTCACTTTGTTTTTCTATTTTCGTAGCGTGTATTGGTAGGTTAAATATGGTTCTAAGTCAAATGAATCAGGTAATTTTCTCGAGTCAGTCGGGTTTCGGCTCATCTAGGTTCAGGTCTACTAGGTCTAATTGGGTTAGGCGGATTCGAGTTTTAACCTCGGGTCAATCGGGTTCCGGATCATCCGAGTTTTGGATTTTTCAGGTTTAGATTCAACTCAATTTGGTCAGCGTTAATTTTTTTTGCACCAAAAAAGCATAATTTTTTTAATGTTTAGTTCTTAATTTTATTTAATATATTTATTATTCGATTTTATTTTACAATCCACCACTGGTGAAGTTTAGTAAACTGCATATACAGTTTATCGTGTCTGAATAGGTTGGGATCTGGGTCGTTTACTTTTTTTATCAAATCGGATTATGTCGGATTGGACGAGTTATCAGATTCGGTTTAGATTTGACAGCTCTACATATATATATATATATATAATTAATTTCAATCATTATTTTAATTTTCATTTAATTTAAATACGAGTATCACGTGCATCGCACGTGGAAGCAAATACTAGTTAGTCTAAATGGATAACATGGCGGAACCGGTCCATGTAATAATTTTTCGCCTAAATGATTCGTGAACATAATAAAAATAAATCGTGAACTTACTATTTTACTAGGGCTAATTGCCCAGATTGGTCCCTAACGTTTGCGAAAATACTCAAATAAGGGTTTAATATTCCAATTTAGTTAATTAAGTCTCAAACGTTGCAAAATCGGTCAAATCAGTCCCTAAAGTAAATTTAAGTTCCTAATGTTTTGGGGTTTATTAGCCTGTCAATTTGACGTCAGAAACTGATTTGAACCGATTTTGCAACGTTAGAAACTAAACTAACTAAATTAAAAGATTAAACCCTTATTTTAAGTATTTTCACCAATATTAAGGACTAATTTGAACATTTAGCCTTTTACTAAAAAAATAAAGAAATTTTGATACTGGAAACACTCAAGTAAGGGTCTCAAGCCAAATCTCAAAATGGGCCTTTGAAAATCAGGTTTACTGCAAAAAGCCCAAGTCTACCCAAAAAAAAAAAAAAAGGTCTACAAACAGGTTTACAGTTGTGTTTGGACTTTGGAGAGTGGAACTTATCCTTGTGATAATTGAATCTCATTTCTCCCTTGGTTTTGAGAAAACAGAGTTGTGAACCACGACCAAAGTCCTCTGCCTATTAAAATTGCAAATGGCCAAAATCTCTGGATGTAGCTCTCCCAACGTTGTTTCATTAGACAGATGCCCATGATTAACATTGCAATTGTAGAAGCCTGATAAAACAAACAAACCTAAGAAAGCCCCCGGCCCGATTCTTACTAATTTCATGCTGCCATCAACTGTTGAACTCGAACAATCTGAAAGCGTAGACAATTGATTTGAAGCTAAAGAAGAACCTCGTGGAAACACCTGTGTACGAAGACAAAAAACTGGTAAGAAGATAAATCCATTAATTAATGATTAACATAAAATGAAGTAAACGTCATTCATGCTAAGTAGTATTACAAGTGAAGAAGAAGCGTTAAGATTAGGGGTTGATGGTTCCCACGCGGTGAAGCCTTTTGGGTATTTTGAAAGGAAAATATCAGCCGAAGTCGTTGAAAAGAATGCAGCTTTTATATTCCCACTTGATAGAGCCATTTTGTACTCATCGATTGAATATTGAGATATGTTCTTGATATTCTTTCTTTGGAACCCAAGGGTTTCCACTAAATATGGGAAGATGATTGAATCTTCATGGTCACACCCAATAATAGCATTTCGTGACTTGAGATTTTTCATATCCAAGCAAGAAGGCTCAGTTTCTGAACTTGTTATCATGGAAGTAAGACTCGATATATAGGTTGAAGTGAGAACTAGGATTAAGAATAACCATGGGACCTTTACAACGTAACTTAACCTGTTCCTGGGTAATTCTCCTGCAATGTGTGAATATTAATGAAAAAAAGTTACTAATTAGCATTAATCTTTCACTAATCAGAATAATTAAGTAGTAATTAGAAATTTGATCAGTCATCTTACTCTGCAGAAAGAATAAGAGAGCCTCTATCAGATTAGGTCCATCCTCGTATTGGCCTTCAAACAAATCCTGAAAATACAGTCAAAGCCACAATAGTAAGCCACATGGACGGTGTGAAGGGGCTTAGGAACCACCAAAATTTGTTCAATTCGTTGGATTTTGCCTTGACCACCATGATGAACCCTTTCAAATTATATGGCACTGGCTCGCTCTCGTTATGACTCAAATTAGCTGAGCTTTCTAATACCGCCTCGGTTAAACTTCTAAAATGCTTTATTAGAGACGTAGAAAATGATAAAATGGCAGCCATTTGAAATTGCCCACGAATACGAATACTCTGCTTTGGGTGGCCGTGGCTTGTCAAATTGAGGGTAATGATGTCAAGACCACTAATTTTATAGGTGGAAGATGATGTTCCCCACTGGTACAGGCTGATCAGTTTAACAATTTCCTCAATAGTTTCATATATGTATTGACTCATATAAATCGATAAAGGAACAGTTTCCGGTATCACTTGTTGGGAGTGTTCACTTAGACTGCAAAGAATCGCTGCTCTTGTTTTCCTGGTAGACTTATCCCCTTTAGCAATCGCAGCTTCATAACTTGTTAAAGTGCAAAAAGTGGCCATGGTATCTGCATTTAAATGCTTTACAGTATCAGTTTTGAGAACTAACTTAAAAGGTGTCTAAGTTCTACACAGCAAACTAAACTTTTGTAAATCAAATTTAATGGCCAAAATGTCAAACTCCTTCCAAAATATACGTTGGAATAATGGTTAGTTAGTAATTATGCTATAAACATGCGATAGAATCTCCAGAATAAAGAAAAGTACCATTGAGTTTTGTGGGAGTGATAATCCCCTGCCAATTATAGAAGGATAGCTGGATTTGAGGTCTCTCTGGAATTATGGGTACAGAATCCAGTGTATGTATTTTCTGAAGGGCTTCGATTTTTACCTCACTGCAATCTAATGATGAAAATCAAAGATGAGATTGTTGGTATAGACTGAACAAGTTGTGATAATCAAGGGTTATTTTATCGTACCTGCTAGTTCCACCGAAGAGATGTTGTCGTGAAAAGGTTGGAAGAACATTAAAACCATCTGATTAGGTCTGGGAGTTGTACTGCAGAAAACCTGTCCAGCCTTGCCTATCTTGTCGAAAGCTTTCCTTGCTCTGCCATCGACTTCGTCTCTTCCCTGAGTGCAAACAAACGAAGATAACAGCAGCAAAGAAGTCGCTAAATGCATGGGCAAAATTATTATCCATTTCTTCATTCCTCCCCGCTCTAGCTAGCAAAAGAGATCCTCTTTTTGGTTGAGTTTACCCTTTTTGCAAGAAATTAAAAGGAAAGTCACCGGCAGAGCCCACCAATTTCAATTTGTTTGAGTCAACAAAAATCTTTCCAACCGTTGACCGGAGTTAATCTAGTCCACAGATGATGAAGTAGATAGTAGTTAGTCTCTACATCATTGGTTGGAATCATAATTAAGTTGTAGGTTGGACATTTCTTATTGATAATTTTATATTTATACCAGTCTTTTTACTCATAGTTTATAAATCATAAATATTAATAAGAACGGAAGTTTCATCACTATTTCATCCGTGAATTTTCTTTCATACAAATCCTTTACACTTGATTTGAGATTCTCTGCTTCACATAGCCACAACCCCACAACGTCATTTATGTGTATTGCTAACACACTCAACTCAATGCCACCACCTTTAGAACAAGGGTCAAGGTAAAAAATGCGTAATGATGCTAATAAAATCAAATCCTCCTATTTCTACTCTATGTTTTTACGGGAAAACAGAGTTGAAAACTGCACTAAGTAAAAAGGAAACGAAATCTAATCTTTCACTCTGTTTGTATGCTGATTTTTTGGTTTGATTTTAGTCTTATACAACAATAACTATACTAGGAGCTGAACACAAATTAAAATCATCCATATTAGAAAAACTCTCTTTCTTATTTGAAGGATTTGCATTTAACGTGATACTAGTATAGAATTTTTTTTTTTTGAGGGGTACTAGATGTAGGTAATGTTAGATAAGGAATTTTAATCTTAAGTTATATGGACAGATAGATGGAGAGAGTATGTAATGAAAGTACTAGTTTTAAAGAGGAGACTCAATCCAAGACTTCAAAATGTGCTTTTGTCTTTGGAAAACAGTTTTTTTTTCTTTAGAATGCTCATTCAAATCCTAGCTACCAACATTAACAAAGCATTTCACAAGAACAATAACAAACAAGGGACATCAGTTGTGTGTTGGAGGGTGGAACTCATCCTTGATATATAATTGAAGTTGAAGCTCATTTCTCCTCTGGTTTTGAGAAAACAGACTTGTGAGCCACATCCAAAAACCTCTGCCCATTAACATTCTCTGAATCCAACAGCTATCCCAATGTTTTATTATCAGACGAATGACCGTAATTAACATTGCAATTGCAGAAGCCCCACCTGATAAAACAAACAAACCTAAGAAAACCCCAGGTCCTATGCCATCAACTGCTGAACTTGAACAATCTGAAAACGATAGCATTTGCTTCCATTTAGACATCCCTTTAACAAGAGCCTGAGGAGAACCCCGGGGAAACACCTGTGACAAAGACAAAAAAAAAAGTTTAAAAGACTTACCAATTTTTTTTTTAAAGGCATTGAATGAATCGTTTAATTCATGCAAGTAGACATTACAACTGCAGCACCGTGAAGAGTAGGGATTGGTTCCCATGCAGTGAACCCTTTGTTGTATTTTGCAAGGAAAAGATCAGCATAATGCGTCGAAAAGAATGCAGCCTTAATATATCCACTTGATAGAGCCTTTTCATAATCATCGATTGAAGATTGAGATATGTTGTTGATATTCTCTTTCTCGAACCCAAGGATTTCCACTAAATATGGAAATATGATAGAATCTCCATCACAACCGATTCTAGCAGTTTTAGTCTTGAAGTTGTCCAAAAGTAAGCAAGATGGTTCAGTTTTTGAGCTTGTTATCATGGAAGTAAGAATTGATGTATAGGTTGCAGTGAGAACCAGAACTACAAGTAACCATGGGACCAGAACAAAATAGGTTAAGCTATTCCTGGGCGATGCCCCTGAAAAATTAAAGCAACAATTATGAACAAGTGACTCTAGTTGTGAATTGTGAATGTAAATAATTGCATGATGATCATTTGTAAGTTAAATGTTGATGCATTAATTATTAATGCATGGTTCTGTTATCTTACTCTGCACAAAGAATAACAAAGCTTCAAGCAAACTAGGTCCTTGCTCGTTCTGGCGTTCAATTATCCAAAATACAAATCCAGTGTACAAAGTCAAAGATAAGAGAGTAAGCCACAGCTCTCGTGTGAAGGGGCTTAGGAACCACCAAAATTTGTTCACTCCGGTGGGTTTTTCATGAACCACCATAGTGAAATGTGGCTGATCAGTGAACTCAGACTGGTAATAATAATCTGCTGTAAAATACTGTGTCTTGTGTTTTCTCAAATCCTCGGTGGTGCGCTGTGAGTCACTGAAGAGCACGAACTGGTTACGATCTGATGTAATTGTGGCGTCACCAACAACTGCATCAAAAACCTTCAAGATGAAAATCACATAATTACCTGATTATTACCATGCATGTAGAGCTAGATCAATGATAAAATGAACAAATTTAAGGCTTTCAAGGTTCAATTCAATAATTAGTATTGAATATTCCGACCTTATTGTAAATTTGCTCAACCAATTTATGATAGGAAAACCTTCTGAGCGTCTCCTGCATTGTGTTTCCCAGAAATGCATTTTCGGTGCCACTGTCACGCCATATACCATCAGTAGAGTCAGACAAAGTGATTTGTTGAAGCGGCGATGGAGTTTCATTCACAATTTCAATGAGTATCGGGAGCTTTGTGCAAAAGCAACTTAAGTTGCGGAATATATTGTCTTCACAGAAACCTTTTCGCCAGTAATAACCTAGAGCAGTGAAGCAACTAAAGCGTGACTTCTGAATTAAGTAAAAAGACCAATGTAAATCACCTGTTGCAGTAAAATTCAGATCGCAGAAATCTAGGAAGGTCTTAAAACTGATCTCCATATTAATCCCGCAATCAAGAGTACTATCAGAGGAGAGAGCAGAATCTTCTATCCCACTGCAATTTATCAAAAGTACCAAATATGCAAGATTGAGAAAGATCAGCTTGCCAAAAACCATATTACTAGTATCATCCATTGCTTCAACTAGGTGGCAAATTCTAAATCAAACAATGACAAGGAAATAAATAAACTTTCGTTTTGGGTTATCTACATCAAATTGCAACATAGATTTCGAGGTTTGTACTTGGAAATTTCCATCAAACTCCACAAGTCCGTGCAAATGCAAGTTAATTTAGTTTAATATAATAATATTCCAAAACTCCAAAACTGTTAAATATTGGTATTGTTTTTTATTTTATTTTATTTTATTTTTTACAATCGGTTTTGAAAATAAACTAGATGAAAAATCGAGTCAATTCTTTCTATTATTAATTTAGTTGATTCAGTTTTAAGTAATACTCACCCTAGGTACTTGGCTTTTGCTTGCTAATTTACAGTAACACTCAAATTTGTGAACTTACTAATAATGTCGAAAACACTCAGTTAAGGGTATCAGCCCAAATCTGAAAATGAGCCTTTGAAAAAATAGGCTTAACCTTACCGGCCATGCACAAATCCTCTACACTTGATTCTCTGCTTCACAGTCATACCACAAACTTAACTCAAGGGTCAAGGTGAAAAATGTGTAAAGCCATAGTTCTCTCCCCATCAACATTCTTTGAATACGTTCTTCCCACTCTCTACGCATCAATGTGATCAACAATGCGATTGCACAAGTGCCCCCCATGAGAACAAAAGGACCAATAAATGAGCTTGGCCCTATCGATCGGGTCGTAGAGTCCTCAAATAATTTTCCTGAGCAGTCTGAAAAGGATGGCATTTCTTCCTCCATTAGCTGCAACTCCCCACTTTCCTCTAATTCAAGAATGGCCACTGAAATGTCTGATGCCAGAGGAGAACCCTTCGGAAATACCTGCAACACAAGACAAACATTTGTAAAATAAGTAGACAAAGGAAACAGAAGAATAAACATGACTGGATAAGTGTACGTACGAATCCAAAACCGCCTAGGTTGTAGCTGTAGGGAAGAATAATCTCTGTGAAGTCGGTGCAGTGTTTTGCAAGCAAAACTTCCGCATAAGTCATCAAAAGGAAGGCTGCCTTTATATTTCCAGTAGATAGAGCGTTCTCGTAGTCATCAAATGAAGCAATGGTCCTAATGTTTCTTCGCTTGAACCCCAAAACTTTTACTAAGTACAAGATCGATTGAGATTGTCCATCACAGCCAATAACAGCATTTGTCCTTTTGAGTGAATCAATATTAAACATCTCTGATTGTGAACTTGTGAGCTCGGTGGTGAGCACATTTGTGTAAGTTTGAGTTAAAATTAAAACCAGAAACAACCATAGAACGTTCACTATTGAAGATGCGTTATTCCTAAGTTGGACTCCTACAATATGACAGCAGATGACACAATTACTTAACTTACTCAACTCATTTCTTTAACTAACAAACATATATAGAAACTTCACTGTTAGAGATGTATTGATATTATTATATGGTTCAGTTAACTTACTATGCAGGAAGAAGAGAGCTTCTAGCAAGTTAGGTCCATCCTCATCCTGGCGTTCAATTATCCATATGACAAATCCTGAAAATAAACTCAGAGCTACCAAAGTGAGCCACATCCCCGGTGTGAAGGGCTTTAAGAACAGCCACCAGTTATTCAAGTTAGTGGTTTTTGCCTTAGCCACCATCATGAACCCTGGTTCCAAATATGGTAGAGACAATTCTACATGTTGGTATTGACCTGCTGTTAATACTATGTCGCCAATACCTACATCAAAGCTCTTCAAAATAAAATTCCAATAATTAGAATTTTTTTTTTTTTTGAAGTTAATGACAGGAATTGAGATACGGTTGCAAAGATCAAGAAAAACAAACTACAGGGAGCCAGGAAAGAAGGAATCGAACCTTATGAGCAACATTCTTAACTAATTCATCAGAAGAGCCATGAAAGGGAATCAAATTGTAAGTGATTTTGTAGGGTAAACGTCTAACCGCAGCTTCAAAAACATCAACTGAAAACCCTGTGATATGAGTTATGCGGTTGTGATCGCTACTTACGCCAACAAACTTAGTTATATTTGATCTCACCGGTACCCCAATTCGCAACACTGCCTTTCGAGCCGGTCTAGAAGTGGATTCCTGCCTTCTGAATTCAGCACGAGCTGTGCCTACCAATGCACCTTTGCAGCCTATCTCCTCAGCCCAAATCCACTGGAGTGGCGAGGAGGTTGTTAAGAATGATGAAGCTTCATCCATTTCAATGACGCCCCATAGCTTCCTAACCTTGTTGCTTGAATGAGTTGCTAATGAAGTCAAGTTAAGGGTGATAATATCTGTATTACCCCTATGGGATTTCATGTCTTCTTCTTCGAAAGCTTTGTGCCAGTTGATGGAACTAATTAAAGAAGTAAATAAGCAACTTAATTTGCCAGATGTATGTCGAACCATGTACATCACCGAGGTTACAGTTTCAAGTTTGGCTTTAGAAAGTGCAGGTTCGCCGCAGGGTGTTGGCACTGAATTACCCATTCTAGTCATTAACTGAGAATCTTCATTATCTTGGCTTCTTAATGTACAAATGATTACCAAAACTCGTTGATTGGTGATCAGATCACAAACTGCAATTGATAGCTAGACTTCATATATGGATGATTAAAAAAGTCAATTATATATTCTGAGACAAGAAATTAGAACAAAGGTTGATTAATTATTGGCACTCATGACTAATTACCTGAAAGAGCCGTGGAAGTAGAATTGCCATACAAATCCTGGAAAGTCAACGACAGTTTAGGTCCAGTAATGGTGTTTAAACCGCCCAGACTCATCTCCCAAGCAATATGCTGTTCGTTGGGGACTTCACTGAGAACTGAAACCGCAATATTCCAGAACTTGATGAAATGAATCATAGACTCGACCCCCATCATCTGCTGCTGCTGCATCTGATTTTATCCCTTCACTGCTACAATTTGTTGATACAAACAGAAAGACTATTGCAAAACTCACAAAGCGCATGGCAAAAAACATTCTGCCATCACCCATTGCTTCACTGCTGCTTAATTTAACGATTGTTCTAAGAGGGGAAATGTGAAAAAAACAAAGGGAAGGGAAGAATAAAATAAAGTTATGCTTCGTTTTAATAATTATTTTTTCTCGGTTGCATCATTATGTGACCTTGTACTGGGAAACTTCCCTTCTTCTAGAAGTCAATAAATTACACGGAGGAGCTGCTGAAACATAAGAATTGGACAACAAAAGAAGATTACTTGAGCGTCTAAGGAATCTGACTTCAGCAAATACCGTTCCTAATTTTTCCAAGCTTTGACCAATTTTTTAGGCTAATTGCTCAAATAAGGTCTAACGTTTGCCAAAATGCTCAAATAATCCGGTCTTTTAATTTGGCCAAATAAGGGTCTAACGTTATCGAAAATGCTCAAATAAGGGTCCGATCTTTTAATTTGGCCAAATAAGGGCCTAACGTTATCGAAAATGCTCAAATAAGGGCCTAAAGTTATCGAAAATGCTCAAATAAGGGCCTAACGTTATCGAAAATGTTCAAATAAGGGTCTGGTGTCAGTTTGGATGACGCATGAGACATGCCCTTATTTGAGCATTTTGGCAAACGTTAGGCCCTTATTTGGCCAAATTCAAAGATGGGACCCTTATTTGAGCATTTTGGCAAACGTTAGGTCCTTATTTGGCCAAATTCAAAGATCAGGCCCTTATTTGAGCATTTTGGCAAACGTTAGGTCCTTATTTGGCCAAATTAAAAGATCAGGCCCTTATTTGAGCATTTTGGCAAACGTTAGGCCCTTATTTGAGCAATTAGCCAATTTTTTATTATTAATATCATTTATTTATAATTAATCAATTTATATATACCTGCCCTGAACACATCTAAGTTCAAGAAAAAATACTACTAAACAAACATAATAAAAAGTATAATAGTTATATAGTAAAACATATATCTTATCTTGTTGTCATACGTAAGAGGGACAAGGGGAAAAAAACAATCACGATTAATTTATTTTCATTTACTTACAATCTATAGTATGAACAAATCATAAGAAAAATGATACAATATCATTTACTGCAAAACAAAATGATTCGTTTGAATGCATCCCCTCCATGTATGGTATCATTTGTAATTTATTGTAGATTAGTAAATTTTAGTAAGGTTCAACTTCAAGGAAAAAGAACAGAGTTGTGAGTTGTGACAAACTCTGCCCATCAACGGTCTCTGAATCCAGCGGTCTCTCCCAACGTTTGATAAATTATCAGACGGTAATTAAACATTGCAATTTCATTAGTGTTTGATGGGTGTAAAATGCATGCATAATAATACAAACTCAAAACCAGCTTTGTAATATGGATTAAGGTCAAATGGTAAATCACGACATCTAATATATACTCCTACAATTATGCTAATCAAACTGAAATGGAAATTAAATATAATCTTTTGCCCTGTTTATATGCTAATTTGTTGGTTTGGTTTAGTTTTATTATATAATAATAACAATAACTATACTAGGAGCTGACTTGTGTTGGGGAAGTGGAACTTATCCTTGATAGTTGAATCTCAGTTCTCTGGTTTTGGTTTTGGTTTTGATAAAGCAGAGTAGTGAGCCACACCCAGAGTCCTCTGCCCATCAACATTCTTTGAACGAAGTTCTCCCAACGTCTCTTCATCAGACGAACAATGGTGATCAGCATTGCAATTGCAGAAGCCCCGCCTGATAAAATGAACAAACCCAAGAAAGGCCCCGGTCCTATTCCTCGTTTCATGCTGCCATAAATTGTTGAACTCGAACTTCCCGAGAAAGACAGCAGTTCTTTCTGCATTTGCTTGAACTTCCCACTCTGTAATAAACTACTTATCGCCTCTGAGATGAATGGAGCAAGAGGAGAACCCCGTGGAAGCATCTGAAACCAAAAAATGCATGGTAAAATCACAGGAAACTTGAAATTGAATAACGAACCAAGGGTAATTAACTAAAAGCTGAGACGTTGATAATTACAATTGGAGAACCGCGTAGACCATGCATTGCATCCCACGCTCTGAAGCCTTTGCAGGAGTATTTCGCAAGGAAAAGATCAGCATAAGGCCATAAAAAGAAGGCAGCCTTGATGTCTCCATTGGTTAGAGCTTTTGCATAATCATCGATTGAAGATTGAGCAATGAACTTGATATTCTTTGGCTGAAACCCAGCTGCGTCCACTAAGAATCGGGTAATAAGAGGTTCTTCTTCATCACAAGCAATGATAGCATTTGTTTTTCGGAGATTTTCAAGATCTAAGCATGATGATTCCGGCTCCGAGTCTGAGCTTGTTATCATGGAAGTAAAACTTGCTGTATATGTTGAAGTGACAATAAGGATAAGGAATAACCATGGGGCCAGCACAAAATAAGTCAAATTCCTCCGGGGTGATTCTCCTACAATATGAAACAATATCAGGCATTTACTCCCTGCTCTCTGCTTATTCTATTCATTCATACCCAAAATCCAATTATACTAGTAGTGCTAGTGTTTATCTTACTATGTCCTCCATAGAAGAGAGTGGCAAAAGAGAACCAGAAGATAGCTCCAACTTGTCTATCAGATTCACTAATATTGGTCCTATGTTCAACTAACCAAATAGCAAAAGCAGTGAAGATAGTTATAACTGCCATTGTAAGCCACATCTCGTTGGTGAAAGGTCTCAAGAAGGATAAAACTTGGTTCACTTGTATATTTTTCTTCATAACTATCACCGGTCCTACTGTAAAAAGGGGAAAGAATTCTACAAGCTCCAACCTTTCTTTTGTAATTATTGTTAACCCAACAGCTGCATCAAAAGTCTTCAATTCACATTAAATGTAAATCAGTCTAATTAATGATGTTTGATACTAATATTTTGACAACTTTCATATGCACTAATTACCTTGCGAGAAAGTTCCTTCACCAGTTGATCATCGGAACCGTAAAAAGGAACCAGTTTGTAAGTGGTATTTGGCATCATTTCCATGGTGGCTTTGAAAAAATCAATCCAAAACCCTGTTATTTGTGCTTCCTTGTGATTCTCTTGCTGACTAAGACTAATGTTCAAAAACTGCGTGGGAATCGACCTGACTGGTACGGCGATGGTTAACTCTCTATAGTATTGAAGTGGCCTAGTTGTCAAAAAGGATAGAGTAGCAGCCATTTGAACAATCTCGCGACCATTTTGCATATGATGGCTATTCATGTTGAAAGTGACGATGTTCAACTCACAAACTCTGTAATCATCTGACTTCTCGTAGATACCCGAGCCAGGCTTTAACCACTGATAATTACCGATTAGACCAGCAATTTGGCGAGTAATTTCATACATATGCCTAGACATGTAACTGGTCGAAGATTCATTCCCCATGGTTGATTCGGGCTTTGCAGGCAGAGCACAAAGTACGGTCGCTTTGGTTCTCCTGACGACCTCATTTATTTCAGTAGTAAATGCAGCTTCATAATTTGTGACCGTGCAAAATATTGGTAAATTTCGTGAATTCAGGCTTCTGATGCCAATATAAGACTGATAATAATCTGCAACATACTCATGATCAGCTTCTTATCGTCAGATCATTGACTTTCATATGACTCGAAGACCTAATCAACCAAATACAAGTCTTGGAACACAAATTACTAGAAAAAAGATGTACGTACATACCATCCAGATCTATGGGTGTAACGTTGCCATGCGAATGGTTGAACATTAATTCGATTCGGTATGCATCTCCGGCGGCGATACAATGCATTATACAGGCATCATCGGTAGCTTTAATCTCTTGATGATCTCCAGCACAATCTGATGGTAGCAATAGTAAGAGCAAAAGAAAGGCACAGATCATGCTACCCATGATCATTTTCCTCCTGCCTCTAGCAGAAAACTTTTGTAGTAGTTGAATTGAATTTTTTTGTTCCAATTTCAATGTCACACTACTCAACTTAGCAAGGGAGTTAAGCCTAGTTCTAGGTCATCGTTTTAGATTTTTTTTTTTTTCATCTGCTGTCGACGTCGCTTTGAAACTTCATAGAAATTAATGCTACGCGGTATCTTGCGTTGAAAATTCAGCATCAAAATGAATGCCAGCACTGATAAAAGAGGGACTGTGGGAGTCATTATCATGTAGTATTGAAATTTGTTGGTTGCTCTTTCGGCCATAAGGGATTATAATAGTTCAATTATTATTATTTTCTCCTTTGCCAGTTAAATTAATTATCAATTCAATTTTACTATTATGAATATATATCATCCTCGTTAATGTTAACAACTGTGAAATTTATTGATAGAGAGTCGAGATCACTGTACTTTCAACATCACAATTGAATGATTTTGAAGCTGAAGCTGGTGGTAGAATACATGATCAATCGTGCTATGTAAGTAATTAAAACCTATATATTCTTGTAAGTTGGAGCTTATTCATCATCTGGTTATGAGAGACGAGGATTGCCAACCATACCCAGAGTCTCCTGCCCATTATTATCCTCCGAATGCAGCTCTCGAAATGTCTTTTCAGTCGGCGAATGACTATAATTAACAATGCAGTAGCTGAAGCACCTCCTGAGAAAATGAACAAAGCTGAAAAGGGTTCAGGTCCAATTCCTTGAGACACAGTTTCATCAGATTCTGAACAATCTGAATTAGAGGGTAGCTTATATTCCTTCATTTCTTGCACTTCCCCTGCCTCCTTCACCTTAAGAATAGCCTCAGACATCTCTGAAGCCAATGAAGAACCCCTTGGAAACACCTATAACATTAAGGTGAAGAAGAAACAAATTATAAAAAGCCAATTCTAAAAACAATACTAAATAAATGAAATGAAAGTTCTATCATCTATGGTTGAGAATTGAGATTACAAATCCAAAACTGCCTAAATTGTAGGCAGGTCCCGACTTGACAAAGGTCCTACGGTATTTTGCAAGGAAAACTTTGGCATCAGTTGTTAATAAGAATGCAGCCTTTATGTTTCCATTTGATAAAGCCTTTGCACAATTATCAACTGAAGCAAAGATTCTCATATTATTTAGCTTGAATCCCAATGTTTTTACTAAATATGATGAGATGGTAAGAGAATTTCCACAACTAGCTATAGCTGCAGCGGTCCGCTTGAGTGAATTGATGTCAATGTTGTCGGGTGGCTCAGCTTGTGAACTTGTTACCATGGAACTAAGCCTGGCAGTGAAGGTCGTGGTGACGATCAGGGTCATGACTAGCCATGGAACCAATACATAATATGACAATATGTTCTTCGGTCCTGCAAACAGAGGATTGTACATTTATGTTCAATTGAATTATGATATCATCATGCACCAGCCATTTAGGAGTACTCAAATGTTCAAGTACAAAGTTTTTTTTTTAGCAGATGAATACAGGTAAGTTTGTATATGGTCAACTTACTATGTTCATTGAGGAGGAAAGCAAAAGGGAATAAGCATAAGACAGCTTCAACTTGTCTTGAGGGCACCTCGTTGTTGCAGTGAGTTTTATGTTCAATTAACCATATAACAGAACCAGTGAAGACAGTGATAGCTGCCATTGTAAGCCACATCTCACAAGTAAAGGGGCTCATGAACCACAAAACTCTGTTCAATTCATTGGTTTTCCTCTTTTCCACCTTAACCAATCCCAATTCGGCATATGGCTGCGAGAATTCTACAACATGGGACCTTTCTGCTGTAATTAGAATTCCCCCAACACCTGCATGAAAAGTCTTCAGGATGACTAGAAAATTAGTTTTACAGAACGAGAGGTTATTGAATCTGGAAATTAAGGGTACTAATTGAAAATATGAAGATTTGAAAAAAAGGACTATATATGTACTGACTTTGCTAGCAACTTCCTCCACCAGTTGATCACAAGAGCCATAAAATGGAACAAGTTTGTAGTTGAAACGGTCAGGAAGGACTGCAACAGCTGCTTCAAAAACATCAATAGCCAATCCTTCAAAATGGGGTTCCACTTCCAAGTGGTCATCGTCATAACTTATGTTGCCAAATTGCATGAAACTTGATCTAACTAATACGGCGATGGTCAAATCTCTAACAGCCTTCAGAGACGTAGAAAATGAAAAAGTGGCAGTCATTTGATTCCTTAACTCCAGAGCATCGATGTGTAAACCACTGATTTTGTAAGTGGAAGAAGATTTGCCCCACTGGTAAAAGGTGATCAATTTAATGATTTCCTGTATAGTTTTATTTTCATAATGAATCATGTAAGTGGACGGACGAACTGCTTCCCCTATTGCCACATGAGATGTCTCATCATGTACTAGACCACAAAGAATTGTTGCTTTTGTTTTCTTGATAGACCTATCCCTTTTATCTCCCTTAGCTTCATAACTTGTTAATGAGCAAAAAATAGGCTTCAAATCCCTGTTCCCTTTGTCGATGGTCAAATAGTCTGCAATTATGCTTGACATTATCAATTCTGTAAACTAACTGCAAATAAATGTCAAAAGGAAAGAAAGAAAAAAAGTACCATCCATTGTTGTGGGAGTGATATTTCCGTGCCTATTGTAGAAGGATAATTGGATTTGAGGTTTATGAGGAACTTTGGGTATTGAATTCAGTATAGTATGTATTTTCTCATGGCTTCTGATTCTTATTACCTCGCTGCAATCTGAATCTGCTGATCAAAATCATCAAAAGATGAATACCCATTGACTCAATTCCTGATTTTCATTTGAACCAAAAACGACAGACTCGTACCTGCTGGAGGTGAAGTAGTAGAATTCTCTTGCAAAAGTTGGAACATTAAAAGCATCCCATCAGGTCTCGTACTTTTACTGCAAACAACCAGTCCAACTCCTGCTGTTGGGGTTTGGGTCTTGTCGAAAACATTCCTTCCTAATCCTCTGCCATGTTGAGCCCTGAAACTCGGGTCTAACTTTCCACCGACAGAAAACAAGAATTTGTCATCTTTGTCTCTTCCCTCAATGCAATCAAACGACGATAACAACAGCAAAGAAATTATCAGCCATTTCTTCATGCTTCCAGGCTCCACCTAGCTAAAGATTTTCTTTTCCTTTGAGTTCACCTCTGTTAATGGTTTGGGTATTATTATTCATGAAGGGAAAAGTCGCCCTGAGTCAACCCTTTTCAATTTGTTTGAATCAACACCAAAGTTTCCAAGCAGACTAGTTCCACTTTCCAAGCTTTTACTTCTGAATTAAGTACTACTAGTATTTATGTTGTCATTTGTCAACATTTCTAAGGTGGAACATTAAAAAACGAAAGTTAAGACGAAGAAACGTCTGTCTGACATAGAAACATGGGTGAGCCCAAAGCTCAATAATGGGCCTTTGAGAGATATAGAGGTTGGTACCAATAAAAGCCCGATTCCTGCCAAACAAAACTTTTCACTTTCCAAAGTTTTCCAGAGAAACAAACACTGGAGCTCCTGATTTCATCGTTGATATCTTCCTTCGCTTCCACCGTCGACTTCTATCAGGGATTAGGGTTTCAAGAGCCGGATTGTGTTTCTCGAAGATGTGGCACGAGGCTCGGAGATCGGAGAAGAAAGTCCACGATATGATGGACGCGGCTCGAAAGAGAGCCCAAAGAAGAGCCATCTTCTTAGCTAAAAGACGCGGGGATCCTCAGCAATCCATTCAAGTCACCGGCTCTCGCTGCCGTATCCACCGCGACGATGCTCTCTATCACGCCACCCAAGACCAGCAAGGATTGTAAGTAAATTAATCAATTTTTTCGTGGATTGTCTTATTAATGTTCCATTAAACACTTCAAAATCTTACACTTACCTGTTTTATTGCACAGAATTCCTTGGAATGGGAAACAAGACGTTTTAATTGATAGGTAATTTGATTTCTGTTTTGTTCTTTTAATTTTGATGGCATCGTTTTAGTTGGTTTCTTTTTAATTGAATTTTTGTTTATATATTAGATTTGATGGTCGAGCTCTGCTTGATTTTATTCGGGAGCCCGGGACACGGAATTTTAGGAATCAGGAGAAGTCTGAAGAGGAAGAAGAAGTGGAAGAGTTTGTTAATTTTGAGCGTTATCGGGATTTAATTAAGCATCGGCGTAGAGGATGTCGGTACTTTTTTATTTTTCCAAATTGATGAATTATGTTGCTTTTGTTGTTAGTTTCGAATGCCTTTTTTTGGTTAGATTGCGAATGTAAGATATAAGGATAAAAAGTTTGTTTTAAGAATAGAGAACATTAGTCTTCAAATGAGCTTTATGAGCTGAAATTTTGTATCTTATCACAGTTACAGATGAAGAGGGTTTGCAACATGTCAATCAAGAAATGGAGGCAAAAGTTACTGCACCGTTCCAAGTGGACAGGTTTAATCCTTTTTGTTTGTGCCTAATTGTTTAGTGGGGGTACTTATGATGATACTTGAAGTGCCAGTCTTATGCACTCTTTTGATATGTTAGTTGCATGCCATATAGGATTTTAGGTTGATGATTAATCTTAGACATGGAGTTATGTTGATGGTTGGAGTAAAATGTTTCGCTTAGTCTGATGCTATTCAGAAACAAATGAAGAAGTATGTTAGTTTTGTAGAACCTTTGCCATAAAAGTTGATTTGTTGCAAAGCATGAATTTTCTTTTACAATAATTTTGGTGAATATATTCTGAAGATCTACTGGGTAACATGCATGTATAAGGTTTGGTATAGACTGTTTCTAGAGGTGATGATGTGATCTTTTTTTACTTCCCAAGAATGTATTATCAACAATACACTTTCCTACAAAGGGGCAAGTTTGTTGACTTGGCTTATGTTAATATACTTTACCGCTATATGTGATTTTTATCTTTTCTTTGTCCTTCTCTTCTTGTTTATGTATATTTGACAGATCACAGCCTGCACAACCGGCTAACAAAGGTTCATATTCTCAAGTTGGGTTCTCCTATGATGGAAATGGGAAAGAGGAAGCACAAGTTTCAGATGCTGATGAAGAAGATGAGGAGGAAGAGGAAGATGATGATGAATTCAATAGTGATGATAGTAATGATGAAGGAATGGATATAATTGCAAAAGAGTTTGGAGTGAAAAGGTATGGTTGGCTTGTTTACATGGATAAAAAAGCAAAAGAGGAGGAAAAAAGACAGAAGGAAGTGATCAAAGGCGATCCTGCAATTGTAAGTTGGATAAGACATTTTGGTTGTAGTTGTATTTTTTCGTTTAACATTTACTGATAGCAATCTTAATTCTGAATTTTTAGAGGAAACTCAGTCGTAAAGAAAGGAGAAAAGCTTCTCAAATAGAGAGGGAGAGAGAAAGAGAAGCTGCAAGGATAACTGGGACACGAGTACTCCATAATGACCCCTACCGGTACAAAATCTGGATGGTTTTTGCTATGAACTAATAAATTTGGATATGGCAATCATACTTAAATTGTTGATGCTTTCATTTACTGCATGCAGGGAATCTAGGCGTAGTCCAACCTATGAGGCTTATCCACGTTCTAGGAGGTATACTCTGTACTTGGTTTCTCTTGAAACTGTTGTTGTGGAACTTAAAAGGAATTTAAGTGTAGTTTTTCTTATTCAGGTCAAGATCAAGATCACGCTCATACTCTCCTTCTTACTCAAGGCGCCATGCACGGGGAGGTTATTCTGATGATTCTTATAGAAGTAAACCAAAGGCTCCAAAAATAGAGTATATTACGGAATTTGGGAGCTCTGGAGACGGGGATGGATCAAGGCCCAAAGGATTTTCTCCACCGTCATCTCCTCCATCCCAGGCTGACATGTTGAACCGGTCGGAGCACTCGACCTTTAATTCTTGCAAAGATAGATTGGACAGTCTTTACTCTGCTGCCAGCTTATCCCATTTTGTTGCCTGAGGCACACTTTTCTGGTTTAGGATAGATCTGCCCTAGGTTTATCAGCATAACTGGCAAGAGGGAGTAGGCAGGAGGCTTCCCTTCTAAAGCTGATATTTTCCCTCAAAATGAATTTGTGTGAATGCTTCCCAGTTGCATGAAACCATGAAAATGGGCATATCTAATGCTTTTCCTTTCCTGCAGGCCATCATCTGGTCTCATACTTGAGGCACTCCATGTTGATCCTGCATCTGGTGTGTCTCTTGATAAAGACAAGATCAGTAAAGTGTCAAAACCAGCAGTAAGGTATTGCCATTATTGTTGTTTTGTGTTTTCAGTTATTAGAAAGGATAATCTTAATATTCCTTTTAAGTTGCCCTGAATTTTACATTCTTATTTCCTTTCTGTCAGCACATCGTCTGCATTAGCAAAGTTGACAAAAGGAAGTACATCTGCAGGACCCTCAAAACAGGCACAGGCTGAGAAGAAAGAAACTCCTCAGGAGCGGCTAAAAAGGATTATGAACAGACAGTTGAACAAGCAAAGTATGACCATAAATGATATTTGTTTTATGCAGCTGTTGATTAATGATACCTTTTCAATGAATTTGACTATAAATGATTTCTGTTGGAGTTTTTGAGGAATTACATATTATTTTTCTTATCAAGTTATGTTCTTTCTGGATATCATTTTACTTTTTATTTATATGTGCATTTACCTGGAAAGTAAGAGGGTTGCCGTATTTGCCCTTAAGAGGTTTCTCTTTCTAGTGTCCCATGTTATTTTTTGAGTTGCCTGTATTATGGTTTGATAAGGTGATTACTTCTATAGTTAAGAAAGATACTGCTGCGGAAATGGCTAAGAAACGAGAACAGGAGCGCCAAAGACTGGAAAAACTTGCAGAAACAAGCCGACTAAGTCGTCAAAGGCATCGCAGCCGCAGTAGGAGTGTCAGTCGGTCTCCTCCAAGGTATATATCCTATTCCTGAATACTTGTAGCTTTTTTTACCTTAAAACCGTTTGAATTACCAAATACTTTTGGCAGCAGAAGAAGGTCAACTTGCAAACCAACTGGTCAAAGAGTTGATTGTGTTATTTTCTTTTCTTAACAGCACAGCTTATATAAGATTTGGTTTGGTACTTCCTAATGTTGACTGGGCAACAATGTCTTATAGCAATATATGCCGTTTTTGTAATAACAAATTTGTGATTCATCTGGTAAATAATTTTTGTTTACTGCAGAAGATATCGACGGAGTAGAAGTAGAAGTCCAACTAGAACTCGGAGTTCTCGAAGATACTATTCTCGTTCTCGTTCGCGGTCGAGATCCCACTCTTACTCTCGTTCCCGATCTCGTTCTGATTCCCGCTCACCCAGGTGGTCATTCTGCTCTGGTAGTGAGGTTTCCCCCTGTTTCTTGATTTGTAATACTTGGTGATTGATTTGGAGTTCCTTAACATTGCAGGGTAAGAAGCCGTTCAAGGTATTGAAGGTCAAAGGGTTGCTATGGCAAGGGTTAGTTCATATTTATGTATGCAGTGTTACTATGCTAGTTTTAGCAAACGTTTTAGGATATTTGCAAATGTTGTAGGTTGTGTAGCGTGTTACAATCCTTAATGATAAGCTCTTTATAAATCTTCTTTACTCTTACAAAATTGCTTTGGTATAAGCCTTTAGATAAATAAAGATAGAATAGTGCATGGTAATATAATTTCCTCTCCATTGATAAATGTGCTTGTTCAAACCACACACCCAAAAAAAAGTTGCCTGTATTTATATACTCTTTGATCTTTTTATGGGATAAACATTTTTTTACCGTTCATTATGCTTTAACTATGAAATTGAGTTTGTTTTTTTTTTTTTCATCGTATCTTTTTGTTTAAGGGCGTTTATCTTAGCTGCGGCATTTTTATGTAATTGAATTGCATTCAACTAAGTCGTTCTTTTGGCCGTAACCAAGTCATCTTTACCAAAAAAAAGAAGAAAAAAAAAAAGAAAAAGGCATAGAAATGCCTGCTTCATTTAGTTTTTTAATGTGCTTATATTATTTTATGTTTTGTGAGGAAATTTGTCATTTATGAAGGAATGTTCTTTTCATTTACAATTACTTGCCCTATCCTATTTTTTATGTAGCGTTTTTACTTTACTAGTTATCTTAAAACCTTGTTGCCAAAAAAAAAGTTATCTTAAAACCCAAAAAATCATTAGTTGAACCTTTATTTTTATTATTTGAATTCTGACTCGTAAACTATTGAGGAAAATTCTCTGTTAAATCATAGTCAAATGATCTCCAATTTTTTCTTTTGGTGAAATATGACCTCCAAAAATTTAAGCAAAATTTTTTTTTTGAACGGTAACTAGGACGATTATAAAATTAAATATAATTACATAGGGATCAAATTTAGGGTTTACACAATTCGTTTTATGAAACTAGCCTTAGTTATACAAGACACAGGGTACTCACTACGTGAGTGGGTAATGATTATTGTAAGGTATAGTTTGTGGTAGTTTTTTTTATTAATGAGTAGTTTTTTTAAATGATATAAATACAAATTTAAATATTATAGTAGTTTTTATTTTGTTTTGAATTTTTAAAAAATTGAATGTCTCCAAATCAACTCGTGAGACAAACTCAGGTTTTGGTATTATAATTAGTATAGATAATCAAATGTAATTACGAGGTCAACCGGTGATCGCTTTTGGCATAGTTGGGCCCAATCTGGTTTAAAAAAATTTTAATGGTTAAACAAATATATCTTATACATATATAAAATATTCCATATTAGGCCCAATCTGGTAAGTAACAAGACTCTATTGTAGTGTAAACAAAGTTGTCAAAATAGGCCGAACATAGACCAGCATTATTAATCAAGGGAATATCCAATAAGCCCATCTAACACAATTTCAGTCTTGAATGGGTCCATATAAGTCCAACTTAGAATAAGTAAGGTTTAAAAGTGGACCAGAAGTGGCAATTTTAGCCCAAAAGATGGCCTAAACAACTCACACAAATTTTCACAAAATCAAACAAACAATCTCAGCTCAACAAGAGACCTGTATAGGACTATATGATGATGTCTTACTGAATATGCAACTATATGACCCTATTGAATATGCAATCACATGATTCCCTACAAAATATGCAACTACATGACCCCTACTGAATATGCAACTATATGGTCCCTACAAAATACACAACTATATGGACCTACTGAATATGTAACTATATGGCCCTACAATTTATGCAACTATATGGCCCTACTGAATATGCAACTATATGGCCTACGGAATATGCTACTATATGATTTCCTGCTGAATATGCAACTATATGATTCCTATTTAGTATGCAACTATATGATTCCTACTTAATATGCAACAATATGATCCTACAACTGAATATACAACTATATGATCCCTACTGAATATGAAACTATATGATTCCCTACTGAATATGCAACTATATGATTCCATGCAACTATATGATTCCCTGCTGAATATACAACTATATGACCACTACTGAGTATGCAACTACATAACCCCTACTGAATGGTCCCTACGGAATATGCAACTATATGACCCTACTAAATATGCAACTATATGGTCCCTACTGAATATGCAACTATAAGGGTCCTACTGAATATGCAACTATATGATTTATGGCCCTACTGAATATGTAACTATATGGGTCCTACTGAATATGCAACTATATGAGGCCTACTGAATATGCAACTAAATGATTCCCTATTGAATATGCAACTATATGGTCCCTACTGAATTTGCAACTATATGATTCCCTACTGAATATGCAACTATATGGGTCCCTACTGAATATGCAATTATATGATTCCCTACAGAATATGAAACTATATGGTCCCTACTGAATATGCAACAGTATGGCCCTACTGAATATGCAACTATATGGTCCCTACTGAATATGCAACTATATGATTCCCTACTGAATATGCAATTATATGGTCCCTACTGAATTTGCAACTATATGATTCCTTACTGAATATGCAACTATATGGTCCCTACTGAATATGTAACTATATGGGTCCTATTGAATATGCAACTATAAGATTTATGGCCCTACAGAAAATGCAACTATATGGGTCCTACTGAATCTGCAACTATATTAGCTCTACTGAATATGCAACTATATGATTCCCTACTGAATATGCAACTATATGATCCCTACTGAATATGCAACTATATGGCCCTACTGAATATGTAACTATATGGCCCCTACTGAATATGCAACTATATGGCCCTACTAGATATACAACTATACGAACCCTACTGAATATGCAACTGTATGATCCCTACTGAATATGCAACTATATGAATCCCTACTGAATATGCAACTATATGATTCCATGCAACTATATGAATCCCAACTGAATATAATAATAGATATAGAAAATAAGCAATTAAAATACTTTGTCATTGCATCCGAGTTGTTAGCTCAACTAGTGAGTACACCGTGTCTGCATCGTGAGGTTCTGAATTCAAGTCCATTGAATGTGGGTTTAGTAGTTTGTTTATCTATTTCTTTGTTTAGTTTGTAGTAATTAATTTATTTAAGGAAATTTTTTAGTTTGTATCGAATTTTTATAAGATGTTTCATATTTCGGTATATAAGGAATTATTCTGATTGTAATGAGATTTCAATGTAACCTAAAAAAAATGTCGAAAGGAGATTTCAATGTAACCTAAAAAAAATGTCGAAAGGTTATTAGTTGTTACCATTGTTTGGCAAAAAAAACAAAAAGTTACTACTATTATGTATGGACTAATATCCAAATTGGGTATAAACCTTTCTAAACTTACTTAATTTGAGTCTAAACCTTTAAATAGGACCAAATTTGGCCTAACGTTAGCAAATTGCACCAAATTGGGCCTATTTGGACGAAAATATCGAACATGCGTTCCGTCCAAAATTGGTCCAATTTGGTGTAATTTGCTAACATTTAGGTTCAATTTGATCCTATTTAAAAATTGAATAAGTTTGGAAAGGTTTAAACCCAATTTAGACATCAGACCTATTATGTATTGTGGCAGGGGAAAAAAAGAATATGTTAGTTTCAAGAATTGAAATATGAGCAGGGCTCAGCTAATTCTCCCCAAACCATTTGAGATTAGCCGATTAGGAGTTTGGACCATCAACCATAGAAGAATTGGAGGGGAGGGGACTGGGTTTAGGTGATGTCTTGTCGTTGGAGTACATAGCTACCCCACATGCCGGTTCTAAGTGTCCCAGCCCAACCCATATTGTGACATTTTCAAATTACTCTTCAAATTAAAAGGTTATGTTTTGTCTTTCATTTGAACACATTGTTGACGTTGATTTTCATCACTCTCACGATGTACTACTCCATGATGGCGATGGGAGCTCTTCAATAAATTTACATCACGCAAAGTGTTTGCATATCACTAGTTCAACATCAATTTTGAAGTATTTGTTTATGGTTCTTTAAAAGAGTTAAATATGCTATGAAACGTGTGAAATGATGGGGAATATGAATAATGCTTATGGAGTTAATTTTGATGCGACTGCAAAAAAAATTTATTTTTCATTTTTGGAAATTAAAGCATTTATTTACAAACGCCATGTTGATTTATGCTATTTATGAACAAATTTGGAATTGAAATGGTCTTCGGCTGGGGACTCCGGGAAAGACTCGCTTGCACTCATTATTGGTAAATTAACCAATTACAAATGAATTTAGTGCACACTTTATGTCAAGTACTTTCAAACGATTAAAGATGGATAGATAAGATCTCAAGCTTGTTTGATTGAAAGAACCGAATTAGTACTAATTTTGGATAAATCTTATCACCTCAAGAAATGATAAGTGTTCAATTTCAATTTAAACGGGAGTCGATGTATATTTTCTTACTAATTAATCATGATTTAAATTGAAAAATCACAATATTCAATTCAAAATGAATGTAGTGGCGAGGTTGATGTCTTGCGTATAAGAAAAGTCTTGGATTTTAAGCATTAGGAAAATTTTCTTCCATTTAAAACACAATTTAACTTTCGATAAATCAAAACGAAGTGTGATTAATGGAAATCGAGATTTCTCAACTACATATATAATGTTAATTAAGCATGATTAGTACACAAAATTTCCTTTTGGTCTGTAAGTACTTCTAATCTGATAGTGATAGCACCACTAATGGTGCGGCTAACATGACACCACTTGGGGGAAATTATGAATGATTTGGGATTATATAATTTCCTTAGGACTAGCAATATTAATCAATCAAATTAGATTGGTCCCATGACAATGAATTATGACTTAAGAGAGTGCCAATTTGTGGAAAATATGAAGTCACGTATAGGAATTATACTTTGCTTTAGTCATGTTTAAGTTTCAAAATATATGAATGATGAATCTACATGATCTATACTCTTCATATATCCTCTATCCCCACCAACTAAATAAATCAAATACTTACCTTTCTGATCAATGCCCATTTCTATATATTAATTCCCCACAATAATCTTATGAAGGAAAAGTTATGTGAAAAAACTGCAAAGTTATGTTCAATTTAATTAAAGTTTGGAAGAATCGAAGTTGCCCTAAGATACAATCTTTCTTTTCTTTTTGAGCTGCATGCATTGCCCTTTTCTTTAGCTTTCCCGTGCGAACACAGATTTTTGTTCTTTCTATCATGATCTAAAGCAAAATTATTCTCCTTTTTTAAAATTTTTATTTTAAGATGTGGATTAAAGTAATCAAAGCTAGATATATATAGATAGCTATGAAAAAACTTAGAAATGAATCCACCCCTTTATTCCAATCGATCCTTATCACACGCACGCGTTTGATCACTCATGAAAGATATGCCCATCTCTCTCTCTAACTTTAGCCACAAATATTCACCACCTTTACTTCCTACTAGAGCTGCTACCTATTGATTCAGATTGATCATAAAAAGAAATACTAAAGGAGATAGAGCTCTATAAGCTATGGAAGAAGACATTTAAAAAGTAGTAAAAAAATTAAAAATTTAAAAAAGGGTTCATCACTCTGCAAATCAAATAAGTCTCTGACCACCACACGAGGGGACACTTACTTTAATCACACTTTAATCCAATATAAAATTCTCAATTTACATGTTGGTGATATTTATATAAGATTAAAAACTATATAATATATAAAATCAATTTAATAATATGGGTGATTGCCAATGTTTTGGACATGACTATGGCTATTTCTTTACCCTCGTCCATGTTAAAGTTTGGAATTTCTTTTTTTTTTTTTCTATATTAAAAAGAACCTCAAACCGAAAGCTTTGCTTGAAAATGAACTTGGTAAGAATCATATATTGTTTTTTTTTTTACCATAATGATAATATATTGTTTTATAGGAGGAGCCTTGATAATCAATGTGTACCTCTTTCAGGAGCCTTTTTAGGTAATAATTAATTAACATTTGATTTGTATAGCTTTAATTTAAGATGTAATTAAACAATGAGAAGCAATCTTTGTTAAATTAATTAATTAACCACTTGAACTAGGCTTTATCTGCCTAGAAATCCCCCTAGCTAGTAAAACCGCACTTGATTAATTTTGCTTAATTAATAATTATTAGGAAGCACATGGGAGGGTGTATATCTAATCTTCCATTAATTTAAGGCTAATTACCACAACTTTTTTAAATCCAACTGTTTATAAAATAAGATTGATTAATCAGTAGGTTAGATATCCTTTGCCCTACAAAATGATAATATTCTCCAAAGCATGCGTATTCTAATTTTAATTGTATAATTAACTATATAACCCAAATATTATATTATCAATCATAATTCATAATCACCACCCACGCTGTGTGAATTCTATTTCTTCGGTATAGATTATTAAATCTCCATTTCAATCTTTAAAGATAGATCTTTCATCGGTTAAAATATATATGATGATTTGAAATCAGATTTCTCTCTTTCTAACGTCAAACATGATGTCAATATTACTATATTAGTACTGCATATGCATTGCCATGCCTGAATTTTGAATCAAATTGGAACAAAAATGATGGCAATGAGAGATTTTGAGAGTTATGGGCTCAAGACAAGATCGTCTCCCTTTGAGATATGTTCGAAAAAAGCATATATAATATATTCTTAATAATTTTCTAGTGCCATTTTCGTATAAGATATGAATAGAACGGTTATGTGTCCATTTCTCAAATCTATGATATTGATGAAACTTATCTATATAGTAAATTGCTTGTACCGAAAAGAATCAATATAGTAAATTGAAAAAAAAAAAAAAACTTATCCTATATAGATAGAGTATATTTTTTTGGTACTGATATAGAAAGTAAATATTTATAATTTAAAGAAGGGGATTCATCTAATGCCAAAAAAAGAAAAAGAAGGGGATTCATCTCTATTCTTTAAAGAAGAGGATATTTTGTTTTAAGAGTAAATAATAATTTATTAAAGCGGAGAAGTTACAATCAAGCAATTAAGTTTGATGTTCTTGAGACACCAAGTTTGGCTAAAGAGTCCGCAAAGAAATTAGCCTCCCTAAAAACATGAACAAAAGTAACATGACCGATAATCTCTAACAAGTTAGACAACCTATTAAATAGATTACAGAATTTTCCATGGCCTACTATCAGGTTTAGTGATCCAGGAGATAACATTTAAAGATTCACTTTCCAAAATAATTTTAGGCAATGGGAAAGCAACAGCATCCGCAATGATTGATAAAACTTCAACAACTGCCAAAAATTCAGCAAGATTGGAGTCGACAATACCTATATTCTTGGAGAAAATTAAGATCACCTCAAAAAATTAAAGAAGAGGATCATAATGTACTATATATGTACCCCAAAAAAGAAGAGGATCATAATGTACCAATTAATTATCAAATATATATCTTATATATATATATTTAAAACAATGTACACTACAAATATGATAACTCTTTAAATGTTGAGGGCTCCAAATCTCGACAAGTGTTATGTCCAGCTAATCGACATGTGTCTCTAAATATTGACTATTGATTAAGAAAAGCTTTGGTATATTTAAAGAAACAACCGGATTTGCCTAATTAATTTAAAATCTACTTTAATTGCAATATTATATTATATTTAAAAATAAATTACTCATATTATTTCAAATGAATTTATAAAAGATATAAATATAATTAAATTAACATATTTAATTAAATTAATTACTAATATTCTAATTCCATTCTATTTATATATGTTAATATTATGTACGTAATTCAATCATAATTTTTGTATTTAAGAATATATTTATTAATTATTTATACATGTATAAAATTAAATAACTTAATTTTATTTAATTTTAAAAGTATCTAAATTAAATTAATCAATAATTAAAATAAATATTCTTTTTGAGATCAAATTAAAATAAATATTCTAATTCATTTCTTTTTATACGTAATTGAATTAGTGTTATGGTAACTTTCTTTTGAGGGAAAGTGTTAATGAAATTTTAACAATACGAGAGAATTTGATTGATTTTAAATTCTTAAACAATTTTAGTTTTAATGAATTTTCGTTTTTATTAAGGACTTGATTAATTTGATTTGAATGTTTCAAACCAAAACCAATATATAAAGAAAATTTTACACTAATCACGTTTCATGTTGACATTCCTATACTTCTATAAATCACTCTCAATTACAGTAATAGTATTAACTAGCTAACAATAATCC